>CM065593.1:279438715-279458378 GCA_033119425.1 Bufotes viridis
CGGATAGTGTTTGTGATGTTCTCTTGAGTTCATCCAGGGGATGTGGATTGTTAGAGGACACTTTCTGTAGTAAATTTCCCTACAGATAAAAATCGCATGTGGACAAGTCTGGGAGCAGCGGTGGCCATAACCCCTTGCTCATAATTCATGAACCCGTGAGGTGCGGCATGTTCCCCATCTTGTTGAAAAAAGCAGGACATTTTTTTTTCTTCAGGTGTTAGTTGGTTGCAAAACCATTTAAAGATGTCCAGGTAGTTTGCTTGGTATTCACAGTTGATTTGAAGAAAATTGGGCCCACTATTAATGTCCCTGACACTGCGCCAAACGCCAATTTTCATGGTCGTGAAGTGGTGTTTGATGAGTCAAATGGGGATTTTCAGTGGACCCATATCTCGAATTCTGGGAATTTACGTGTTCTGATAAATAAAACCAAGCTTAGTCCATTGTGAAGTACAACAATGGGTCCAAATGTCTGTCAGCAATCATAGTCAGCAACCAAGTCCAGTAATTTTCCACGTTGAGCTTTGTCAGACTCCTTCAGTTCCTGCACACTTTCGTTATTCGGTATGGTTTCAAGTTCAGAGATTTTAGAACTTCGCTGACCGTCGTTCATGATACACCAACTTGCTGAGATGATCTTAGACTTGATATTTGGGGGCTACCTGAAATCCACTACTGAATTTCATAAACAACTTCAGCCGTCCTGATCGATGGAGGCCTCTGGTTTCCTCATGTTTGGCATCCAGATTGATGCCATTTCAGATCAGACTCTGAACACAACGTTTATCTGGTGGTTTTGTTCCAGAGGTACTTGTCGGCAAAGGTCTCTTGCCTTTTTTTAATCAATCTGCTTCGCACATAGCCTTCCACAATCACTATTCTCTGTTCCAGGGAGAACACAATAGGCCACTTTGTTCAAACTTAATAATAAATCAGACTTAGTTTGCCCACAGCAACCAATCAGAAACACAGATTTTAGTTCCTACAGAGCTTTGAAAAAATGAAAGCTGAAGTCTGATTGAGTTGCTATGGAAAGCTAAGGCTACTTTCACACTGGCGTTTTGGCTTTCCGGTTGTGAGAGATCCGTTCCAGGGCTCTCAGAAGCGGTCCAAAAAACGGATCAGTTTGCTTTAATGCATTCGAGATGGAAAGGATCCGCTCAGATTGCATCAGTTTGTCTCCCGTTCAGTCACCATTCTGCTCTGGAGCGGACACCAACGCTGCCTGCAGCGTTTTGCTGTTACGCTGACAAAACTGAGCCAATCTTAATAGTACATCTGTCTAAGGCTACTTTCACACTCGCATGTTGGGCGGATCCATCATGTATCTGCAAAAGCGGATCCGTTACAATAATACAACTGCGCCATCCGTCGCCATGACGACGGATCCGTTTGTATTATCTGTAACATAGCCAAGGCGGATCCATCATGAACTCCAGTGAAGGTCAATGGGAGAGCGGATCCGTTTTCTATTGTGCCAGATTGTGTCAGAGAAAATGGATCCATCCCCACTGACTTTCGTTGTGTGCCAGGCCGTTTCTCTGAGCACAATCTGGCTAGCATCTGGATCGGTTTCCTCGCAGCCCCCATACAGCATAATGTCTCCTTGTAGCCCCCATACAGTATAATGTCTCCTTGTAGCCCCATACAGCATAATGTCTCCTTGTAGCCCCCATACAGTATAATGTCTCCTTGCAGCCCCCATACAGTATAATGTCTCCTTGTAGCCCCCATATAGTATAATGTCTCCTTGTGGCTGCCCCCATACAGTATAACGTCTCTTGTAGCCCCATACAGTATAATGTCTCCTGCGGCTGCCCTGTACAGTATAACGCCTGCTTGTAGCTGCCCCCATACAGTATAACGTCTCCTTGCAGCCCCCATACAGTATAATGTCTCCTTGTAGCCCCATATAGTATAATGTCTCCTTGCAGCCCCCATACAGTATAATGTCTCCTTGTAGCCCCCATACAGTATAATGTCTCCTTGTAGCCCCCTTACAGTATAATGTCTCCTTGTAGCCCCCATACAGTATAATGTCTCCTTGTAGCCCCCATACAATATAATATCTCCTTGCTCTATAGGACAGCAGGCCTGGGCTGCCGGAGGAGCAGACAGACAGTGGAAGTGGACGGAGTCTGTCACCAAATTTGCGGCATGTTTTGAGTGTTTCTCTCTTCTAAGTGGGGATTTCTCGCGATATATATCATTATCGTGATAAATATCTTAATATCCTTATTGTGGGTGGAATATCTTTGATCTCGCCCAAACGTAGACAGGTTTGACTTTGGCCTCTGTGTAAGATTTACATTTGGAGACACACTGATTAAATTATGCCAAGCTGTGTGATTGGGACAGGTTTTGTAGTGTACTCCTAAAAGCGAGCCATTATAACTAAGGAAAGGTATTTGGGATTATATTTATGATAAAGTAATATTAAAATATTTTCTGTAATTTTATTTTCTAAATTCTGGAGAACCTCTTTAATGAAAGGGTTTTCCAGGTTTCCCATATTGATGATGTATCCTCAGGGTAGGTCATCAATATCAGATGGATGGGGGTCCAACTTCCACCGACCCTCTGAAGTAGCACCTTTTCAGGCCCTGTTCGAGGCATTAGACAGTGTATGAGTTGTGTGGATCATAGAGTCCATCAACATGAGGACAACAAAGAAGTAGTAAATGTCAAATCAGCAACACAATATCAAAAAATTATGAAATATATACACAAAAAATTACGAAATATATACACTTGCAGCAAATCTAGCCACCAATCTCACAAGGTGTTCAGACATACTGGTAATAAAGTTTACCTTTATCATAGATCTCCTTTAATACGCCTCTCTTAATGAGTTCCTTCTCTGCTCTGTCTCATTGAGATTTTCCGCTCTAGTGCTAAGGAAAAAGAGCACAATGAGAGAATTACAAATCATGCATTCAGCGTTTTATTACATTTACCAGAAAAATCGGCAAAAAATGTATACTTTTATCAAAGACTGTGAAAACCCCACTAAGAGAGTGTGATTTTCAGTCCCAGTTTGGATATGCATAAAACCTTTCTGTGCACCACAAAGTCTTGAATTTGAACAGTTCCTATAGAAACCCCCTATAGTATTCATCGTCTGTCCTCAGTAAGCTCCTAAACATTCCCTAGTCTAGTTATATTTTATAGAAGTTGATCCGTCTACAAATGCATTGCAAGTGCGGATCCGTCTCTCCGTTTGCCATGCGGATAGACGGATCCGTCTTGCATTTTTGTACAGTTTTAAAGGTCTGCGCAATACGGATCCGTCCTTCAGTCTTTTTAATTCGGATCCGGCCTCCAATGTAAGTCAATGGGACTTGAGGCCGGATCCGGCGTTCAAGCATGTATTCCAGCTTTTCAGGACGGAGACAAAACCGCAGCATGCTGCGGTTTTGTCAATGTCCTAAAAGCGTTCACATACTGAGCGGAAGGCATCCTGATGCATCCTGAGCGGATTTCTCTCCATTCAGAATGCATGGGGATAATCATGATCAGTTCCTTTCCGGATTAGAGACCCGACGGCGGAACTCTATGCTGGAAAGGAAAGGACTAAGGTGAAAGTACCCTAATATGAATGGGTTCCAAAGAATTGAGCAGCTTCCCACAGTGTCCGTCAAATGGTCGCTGGAAGTTTCGACAGCTGGATGCACAGTCTGCTATCAGAGAGGAGTGGTGATGTCCAGTCAAGACAAGTCTATTAACTATGGCTTTGGTTAGTAAGCCGGAGAGTTGGAGCTTTGTAACACAACATTGGAGTTACTGGCCACTTGGTTTTGGACTTGTTTTCAAGCGGAGAGACAGTCAGATATATTGCAAATTAGTGACTGCCTTAAAAGGAGTCTCAAGTTCTCAACATCTGACAGCACTGGGTAGTATAGTACAAATATCTTTAATGGAGCTTTTATTGTCAGGAGTAATGTGAATATGGACATTTATTCTGCTGGGTTCTGCTCCTGCAAATGCCAAGGAGGTGGTGCTTCACTCTTCTCTCTCCCTGAGCTGCTTCACATCAGCTGAGTGACGGCTGTAGTCTCCAACCAGGAGACCACTAAAGCTAGTACTTAGAGCAGAGGGCTGTCAAACAGCTCAATGAAGAAAGCACTTCACTCCTGGACACTTCTGGAGCAGAACATGGCAAGAATAAAATTTCATATTCAGCTCAATTACAAATAGTAAAAGCTCTACAAAATGGAGCAAGAACATGGCAGAATAAAATTTTATATCCGCACAATTCCAAATAGTAAAAGCTCTACAAAATGTATGTTTGTCCTGCTCTCTCCAGGCAGTTAAACTCTCTTTAACATACTGCCAGTCCCTACAACAGTGCCACTGCTAGTTCTTACAGTCGCTACTGTGACATATGCATTTTTGCTGGATCTGTTTTTATTCAGCAAAAGCGGCTCCATTATAATAATAGAACCGTCTGCATCCGTTATTAATGGATCCGGTTGTATTATCTCTAAAATGGCCATGACAGATCAGGCACTAAAACCATTGTAATCCAATGGGTGCCGGATCTGTTTCTTTGTGTCCAAGAAAACGGATCTGGCACCATTGACTTACACAGTATGTCTCCATGTAATTGTCATTGGGGACATGACTCAATGGAACTGAGTTCACCAGAATGCATATATTTCCGTTTGGTTTGCGCTCCCATGCCGGGCGTTTTCTGCTCCGGCATGAGATGCGGAGCAAGACGGATCGTCCTGCTCTGCATCTCATGCCGGGCAGAAAACGCTGCTTGAAGCGTTTTCTGTCCGGCATGGGAACGCAACCAAGCGGAACATAATGCATTCTGGTGAACTCAGTTCCATTTAGTTATGTCCCCAATGACAATTAATGGGGACAAAACTGAAACGTATTCCTCCAGTATTGAGATCCTATCACGGATCTTAATACCGGAAAGGAAATGCGCAGGTGTGAAAGTAGCCTTACAATAGTATTGATATTCTTGAATTCCATGGTACTGGGTAATATGAAGCATCTGATATTTTAGGCAGTACTTCTCGGTGTCTGGGAATCTTGCTGGGCAATATGCAAACAAATTGGAGATATATTCAAGGCACATAGGTACTAATAAAACTACCCAATGGGGCGAATTTATCTGTACGCTGGTCTGTGATATCCCCACGTGACGTCACAGGATGTAGTTAATTTATGACGAGGCGCATGCGCCTAAACTGAAATTTACGATAGCTATGGAAAAACTGGCGTAGACTGACGATAAATGTTCTGAAACCTATGGCCCCCATCACGCCCCTTTAAAGAAACATTTTCTAGATTTGGGCGCAATGGTGTTTAAAAGTCAACTTTTTACACAGCAGAAAACCGGCGTCGGGAGGGGGTCGGGGTTTGAGGACAATTTCTCCCGTTGTTTTAAAGACCTATCCAGCACCCTCTTCTTTTTGTCAGGAGTCCTCCGCATCAGTGTCAGTATTTTCAGAAACACTCTTTTATGTGAAAACCAGTGCCGTGGTAAACTAGCAGGCTCAATTTCGAGATTCTTCCAAGGCGTCTGACACCTACATAAATAAGCAATGAGCTGCGCACACATCAGAGGTTTGAGACTGTCAGATGAAGCGTCAGAGATATGCTCTAGATAGCGACTTACAACTGCACTCTCTCTTAAGGCAAATTAAAGGTCAGTCTTTTCGCACACAGACATTTGTCACAACAGTCACTAAGTAACCTTACAGGGTGCAGCCGGCATTTCTAAATATCCTCCATGCACAGAAGTCTCTGGATCTTATCCTCCACATATTGTAGCATCCAATAATATATTACCATAGTCGTTAGTATAGATTGTTCTGTAAATTGAGCAAAATTGATCAATTGCACGAGTAGTGTAAAAGCAAGGAATGACGGCAAGCGATAATCGTTTAGCTTGTCGTCCAGGTGATCGCTGATACAGACACCTAAATTAGGTTTAGATACGGTTTTACAGCACGGATGTGGAATCGTTACGCCACTCATGTCCTGTTAATTACTTCAGCAAGAAATACCTGCACAAACCACAAAGGGAGTGGATTCGAGAAATGAGATCGTGATCGACAAGAGTTGCCAACCGGGGATTTAGAGAGGTGACAATTAAAGGGTAGTCTCACTTCAGCAAATGGCATTTATCATGTAGAGAAAGTTATTACAGAGCTCTTACTAATGTATTGTTATTATCCATATTGCTTCCTTTGCTGGTGTTATTCATATTTTTTTATCACATTATACCCGCTCATTTCCATTGGTTCACGACCATCCTGCAATCCATCAGTGGTGGTCGTGCTTGCACACTACAGGAAAAAGTACCAGCCTAAGTGTGCTCCCACGGTCCCGGCCATCAGAGAGACTTTTTCCTATAGTGTGCAAGCACGGCCACTGCTAATGGATTGCAGGGTGGTTGTAACCTGTAAGGCAGCGAGCAGTATATGTGATAGAAAAATGAATGCAGCCAAGCGGAAGCAATATGGATGATCTTTCTTCACGATAGCATAGTGGCTTGTATCGACTTTCTCACATAATAAATGCCACTTGCTGAGTGACACAACCTTCCAAAAACAAGAGAGATAAAGTAGCTGAATTTTTTGATGAAATAAAATTTTTATCTCAAGGTGATATGAACAGAGTGGAGCTATACTATACTGGACATATTACAGAGGCCAGAGGACATATAAAAAAATGATAAAAATAATTCAAGGGAAAAGAAGAAAAAGGGTCACCAGCAACAAGATGGATGAGGTGGTTCAGACTTGAGACTGTGAATCCCCGGGTACATCTATATACCTGTACTGTACATATTGTATAAAGAATGAAGGAGCAAAAGACAGGACAGTTCAGAGAAATCTCACAGCATTTGTATGGTCACCTACTACACTACCTACCTGATGGGAACCTGTTAGGAGCTTGATGTTGCTGAACCCATGGGCAGTGTGAAATACCGACACTCCCCTGGTTTTACCAACTGCAATGTATTGCTGTAAAAAGCGAATGAGTTGCCGGGAAGATGGAGAAGAGCCACAGGGACGGCTCCCCCGCCTGGCTTGATTGACATCTCCTTATTTATAGAGAGGTACAGAGGGATCTGTCAATGAAGCAGAGCCCACAGAGAGAACCTGGAGGATCCGACCCTGGCAGCGTCTTCCCATGGGGTATATCGCTGAGGATATGCCCCCATTGTCTGATAGGTGCCCGCACCTGCGAGGCACAAGCGGGAGCGCTAGTGGCTGGAGGGCCCCGGTTTCCCGGGAGTCCGTCTCACCACCAAGCGCAGCTCCCAAAGAAGTGAATGGGAGCGCATCGACGCATGTGCGGCCCATGCTCCTATTCATTTCTATGGGGCAGACGAGATAGCCGAGCCAGCGCTCGGCTATTTTCAGCGGTCCCCATAGAAATGAATGGAGAGCGGCTAAACATGCGCAGTGCGCCCTCCGTTCCTTCCTTATTCCATTCTCATTGTAGATGCGGGTCCCAGCGGTGGGACCCGCACCTATCAGAACAATGGGGACATATCCTAGCGGGAAAACACTCTTTACATTTTCCAAATTTGTGCAGCTGTGATGCAGAAGTGACGTTAGTGACCTGTCTCTCGCTCCAAGGGGTTTTCCAGGCTCCTGACACTGATGACCTGTCCTCACCGATCAGCTGTTCCCTTCAGCCTCCGGGCTGGAGCTAGCATTATGAATGGAGCAGAAAGCAAAGGTCTGTTCAAAGTGTGGTGGCCATGCTGGGATACTGCAGCTCAGCTCCTATGGAAGTAAATAACCAGGCACGGCCACTACACTATGAGCAGCGCTGTCCTTCCTGTTCCATTCCAGTTGCTAGTCGGAGGCTGCAACGAGACCTGATCAGTAGAGGTGCGGGGTGCCAGATCGGATATTAGTGACCTATCCTGAGGAGAAGTCATCAGTATTGGGAGCCTGGAAATCCTTTTAACTAGAGCAATTTTAAGGGGTTGGCCGCTTTTTGGTTACTGTTGATGAATGTGTTTATAGGATGATTATATGACACTATTTACTAATATAGGCTCTGTTGAAATTCTGCACCATTTTCTATATTTCATAAGGTACACAAAGTCTTTTGTGCTGTCCACACAGAGGTCCTGTCCATAAAATGGCTGCTGATGGAGGGTCATGTGACCAGGCAAATCACCTTCATGTGACGTCTCCTACATTCAGACACACTGCCCCACCATCTGCACTTGTTCCGTTTGGAGTTTGGTGCAGGAGCAGTGTATTTGACAGGAGGACACATTACATGGAGGTGATTTGCCTGGTCACATGACCCTCAGCCAGCAGCCATTTTATGGACAGGACCTCTGTGTGGACAGCACAAGACACTTGTGTACCTTATGAGCTACGAAAAATGGTGCAGCATTTCAACAGTGTCATAAGAACATCTTATAGACACATTGGTCAACAATAACCAGAAAGTGGCCAACCCTTTAAATGACATCTTGTATACTGTGCGTCCACACAACACCTCTACAGGAGAATCGTGGCAGACTGGACATGTGCCTATTCTTCAGAGGTGTAACACGTGGACAATGTGACCATGTACTGCAAAAATAAAGGTTTATTCCAATCATTTGTAAACTGCTAGTTTTAATATTGGCCATGTGGCTTCGTTTTTAAAAGGCTCATGATTAATACTTATCTGCTTTCTTACATGGTACTATGGTGTCTACTACAGTACTTTTATTCCTATCATGGCACCCTCCACTGGTGCATTATACACACATTCTGCTTTCAACGTTCATGGGATGACACATGAGCTGAACAGCACAGAAGACCTCTGGATGGTTAGATTTCTGCACCACTGTAGATGGAAGCTATTACCTCCTCCTCCACTCACAGCCGGATCCAGTAACTTGCTGCTGCCTCATTAAGCAGACTCATTTCATTTACTGATCTTACTATAGCAGACGATGAATAATTGCAATACATTCATTAACAATCTCGTCCTCGGCTCTGCCTTTCATCAGTCACCTGCACAACCATAAGAAACTGGCTCCATCGTGTAGAGGAGGTGATATTTAGGAGTACATTCACACGACAGACAAATACGGTCATTGACGGCGCCCTCTTACAGCCATCAGGTTGCCGTTTTCACAACTGCTGCAGTCTATGGTTCTGTTTACACGGCTGTTTGTTACTGGGCCGTGAAGAATGAGGCGTCGAAAAATAGGGCATGTCCTATTTTGTCTGTTATCATGGACCAACAGCCCCATACAGTTCAAGGGTTTTTCTATGTTGTGAGAATGTCGCCTAAGGGTGTTGCCACATGTTCAGGTTTTTGGTGCATTCAAGGGTTGCATTCAAAAATGTGGAGAAGTAATATGTGGCAGTCTCCGGGAATTATTAAAAAAATGGCTGCCAGCAACCTGTCCTAGAATGTAGCAGGACTGGCTGCCTCCACTTGCAGAGCTGCCTGGGGGGTGAAAGGTCAGGGCCTCACTGCACGCTATACTGCTCTACAATACATGGTAATGATGTGACCCTGCCTATGATATGCCATCGTGGCTGAGCAGCCTGACAGAAACAATCAGCAATATATCGTATATTAAAGTGCCAGAGTATAATGTGCAGTGAGGCCCCCCACCCGATCCCCAGTCAGCTCTGCAAGTGGTTGCAACCAGTCCTGACGGCATTCTAGGACAGCTTGCTGGTGGCCATTCTATATCATTTCCACAGAACTCTTTTAAAACTTTCTCTTCTTTTAAATCTTCACCTGATTTTGGCTTCAGAAACTGCATAAAAACGGAACTTGTGGCAGCGCCCTAATTTATGGGGACTGAGACTAAGGCCTCTTTCACATCAGATAAGAGGCGGGTGCATTCTTGCGGGAAAATGCGCGATTTTCCGCGCGAGTGCAAAGCGTTTTAATGCATTTTGCAGCGCGTGGTAAAAATCGTCATTTTTGCTACCCAGACCCGAACCGGACTTCATCACTGAAGTTCGGGTTTGGAGTTAAGTATTCTGTAGATTTTATAATTTTCCCTTATAACATAGTTATAAGGAAAATAATAGCATTCTCAATACAGAATGCTTAGTAAAAAAATGAACTCACCTTATTCACTTGCATACGCTTAGTTGCGATCTCTTCTTCAATCATTAGTGGCCGGCTAAAGGACCTGTAATGACGTCACTGACCTCATCACACGGTCCATCACCATGGTGATGGACCATGTGATGTGGCGTCATCACAGGTCCTTTAGCTGGCAGCTAATGCTTGAAGAAGAGAGAAAGAAGATGGCAACTACAGCGATCAAGTGGATAAGATGAGTTAATTTTTATTTTTAACCCCTTAATCCACATTTTACTAAGCATTCTGTAGTGAGAATGCTGTTATTTTCCCTTATAACCATGTTATAAGGAAAATAATAAAGATCGGGTCCCGTCTCTTAGCAACCTTGTGGGAAAATCGCACTGCATCCGCACTTGATTTTCACGCAGCCCCATTCACTTCTATAGGGCCTGCGTTGCGTGAAAAGCGCACAATATAGAGCATGCTGCGATTTTCACATAGCGCAGAAGTGATGCGTGAAACTCACCGCTCATGTGCATAGCCCCATAGAAATGAATGGGTCCAGTTCAGTGCTCACGCATTGCACCGTGCGGAAAACTCGCCCGTGTGAAAGGGGCCTAAGTCAACACATGTTATTAAGAGTAGATGTCCATATATCGGAGAGCTGTTTTAGCTTCTTCAGTGGGGTTGCATCTACAAGGCAAGCTCGTTGCATTATGATAGTATTGTACCGAAGTGAGCAATGTTTATGGAATCTATAAAATGTATCCCACTTCTGACTCTTAAAGGGAACCTGTCACCGGTTTTTAACCAAAAGAATCATCGGCATCCTGAGATAGTTCTCCAACACAATAGAAAATGGATCCGTCCGCCATTGACTTTCAATGAAGTTTATGACGGATCCGGCTTGGCTAAATAGAACATAATACAACCGGATCTGTTTATGACGGATGCGTGCGGTTTTATTATTGTAACAGAAGCGTTTTGCAGATCCATGGCGGATCCGCAAAAAGCGATAGTATGAAAGTAGCCTAATTTCCAACTAAGAAGTGTACTGACTACCTAGAATAACACATCTCTAGGCAATGCCTCAAAGGGACACGCGTAACATCCCCAGCAATCTAGAACCCAGAACCCCTCTTCTGATCATGTAATAGGGTAATGCAACACTTTACAAAAACAATGTACTAAGACTGATTCTTTTCTTCATATGTTCCAAAGAGGCAAGTACCTGAGAAAATATTGGATTTCATAATTTTTAAATTTTCATTTCCGTGAAAAATCCCAAAAATGTTTGATATTAAGGAGACACTTGTAAAAGTCCTTTACAGATTCTGCATGATCCGGAGAATTTGAAGAATTCATTTACTATTTTAAGGCTTTGATGTGGGCTGTGCAGCTGTAGATATTTTTTGCAGCCTAGCAACTCACACGGGCTTGTAACAGCTTTAAGCCTCCAGAATTAGATGGCAAGAAGATTACTCCCATCTTGTCTGTCATCCACCCCGTAAGTCTTGCACAATCCCGACTGTACAGCAAGTGGAAGTGCTCAACTCGCATGCAGTCACATTTATAGGAATATGGAGAAAAACCTGCCACAGTTTAATGGGTTTCATTTAACGCCGTTCGCTATGTGGTAAACCTGACCTGTTACCCTCATCGTCAGTGTGATTACGGCGATACCACATTGATATAGTTCTAGTATTTTAACCCCTTAAGGATCCAGCACGAGAATGCTTGTCCTAAATTGCCGATTCTTTGTGCCCCAGGACGAGCATTCTCATCCTGTGGTCCTTCCTCTCCCCCATGTGTGGTGCCACGATCAGCAGTACGGATCTAGCTGTTACTGACAGCCAGATCCCTTCTGCATCCACCAGCATACGGTGATAGCGCCGATGCCAGTGGATTAACCACTCATATGCTGCGGTCAGCGCTGACCGTGGCATATGGGAGGTTTGCGCTCCCTCCTCCTACATCGGGTCCCGCACTGCGTTGCTGGGGACCCGATAGTTCTCATGGCAGCTGCAAGCCATTCAAAGGCCTTGGAGCCCGGCAGCTACGGAGGCCTATGAAGCACAGCCCCCAGACCTATGGAGCCCACAATACAGATGTATTGTGCTGCATTGAAACAGGGAGCAGACCCTGTAATGTTGAAGTCCCATAGTGGGACAAAAATAAACAATAATAAAAGTGAAATAAAAAGTGTTTTTAACAATAAAGAAAATGTAAGTTTCAATAAAAAAAAGCCCTTTTCCCATAAAAAGAGACATATAAAATTGTAAAAATAGAAACAAAATAAAAAAAACAGACATATTAAGTATACGCTATCATCTCATCTCTCAAAAAATGAGACCCTATCTATGACAATCACCCCAAAAAAAGAAAAGAAAATGGAAACATAAAAACATCACCCGCCTGGTGAACACCTTAAAAAAAAAAATGCTAAAAAAATATATTTTTTGCCACCTTTCATCACAAAAAGTGTAATACCAAATGATCAAAAAGTCATATGTACCCAAAAATAATACCAATCAATCCGTCATCTCATTCAGCAAAAAATTAGACCCTAACTTAGACAATCGCACAAAAAATAAAAAAGATATGGCTCTCAGAAAATGGAGACACTAAAACATAATTTTTTGTTTCAAAAATGCTTTTATTATTTAAAACCAAAATATATTTTAAAAAACAGACATATTAGCTGTCGCCACGTCCGTAACAACCTACTCTATAAAAATATCACATGAGCTGTCTGGTGAGCACCGTAAAAAAATAGAAAATAAAAACCATGCCAAAAAAAATCTATTTTTGTCACCTAACATCACAAAAGTGTAATACCAAATGATCAAAAAGTAGTATGTACCCCAAAATAGTACCAATCAAACAGTCATCTCATCCCGGAAAAAATTAGACCCTATCTAAGACAATCGCCCAAAAAGTAAAAAGATATGGCTTTCAGAAAATGGAGACATAAAAACATGATTGTTTTTCTTTCAAAAATGCTTTTATTGTGTAAAACCAAAATAATTATAAAAAATATAGACAAATTATGTATCGCCGTGTCAGTAACAACCTGCTTTATAAAAATATCACATGATTTACCCTGTCAGTTAAAAATCTTAAAATAAATTAAAAACCGTGACAAAAAAATAAAAATTTTTTGTCACCATACGTTCATACCAAACAATCAAAAAAGTAGTATGTACTCCAAAATAGTCCCAATTAAATTGAAACCTCTTCCCACAAAAACTGAGCCCCTACATAAGATAATCGCCCGAAAAATAAAAATAATATGGCTTTTAGAAAAGGAGACACAAAAACATGATTTATTTCAAAAATGTTTTATTATGTAAAACTGAAACAAAATAAAAATAAAAGTAGCTATATTTAGTATTGTCGTGTCCATAACAACCTGCTGTATAAAAATAGCAGGTGAACACCGTAAAAACAAAAAATATAAACTCTGCCAGAACAGTCATTTTTTGGTTACCTTGCCTCACAAAAAGCATAATATAGAGCAATCAAAAGTCATATATACCACAAAATAGTACCAATAAAAGTGTCACCTTATCCTATAATTTCTAAGGCTAGTTTCACACTAGAATCACAGAAATAAACGTGGCCTAAATGGGTGGGACAGTCCCTCCGCATGTGGTTCGCAGCGAACGGCTATCCCCAGCAAAAATTGCATACAATGGAGGATACCGGCGCGAACCACAAGCACCACACAAACATCCTACACAAAATAAAACATGTGCGGATGAAAATATATAAACACATAACTCACAGAAAAAAGATGCACCACATGGATAAGCAACTGACAACACTGGCTAATCCCTCACTCTGGTGTTAAAAGCTGAGAGATTCGCCAATATTTCCAATCAGGAACATATCGGGCCCCTTTAGAGCACCACTACACGGTATCTCAGCATGACATGGGGTCCTACCACTAGACTACCTATGGTGTGTGAACAAGGTCTGAACAGGTATTGAGCAGCCTACAGCCCCTCCCACTCACCAACAATTCACACTTTATTCACACATCCGCTAATGTAGTCCGCATGTATTCCGCAATTTTGCGAATACATGCGACCCATTGACTGTGAATGGGGCCGGAACGATGCGGAGAGCACACACTGTGCTCTCCGCATCCGATTCTAGCGGAGCGCGCCGCGATTTTCCGGTCCGCGGCTCCGCCAAAAAAATAGAGCATGTCCTATTCTTGTACCGCAAGTGCGGACAAGAAGAGGCATTTTCTACGAGTTCGGGCAATGTGCGGTCCGCAAAAATGCGGAATGCACATTGCCGGTGTGTCCGTGTTTCGCGGATCCGCGGCTCCGTGGATCCGCCAAAACACAGCGGATGTGTGAATAAGGCTAACCCTCAGTCCACACTTGCGCGTTTTACAGCGCGTTCGAGCAGCGCTGAGAAAACGCCCGGCCATAAACAAGTACTTGAGCTTTTTTGGGGCGTTTGTCGCGCGCTTTGGCCCATAGACTTCAATGGGAACGCAGCGCAGCGCTTGTATTTTGCGCTGCTTTTGACACTGAAAACGCGCGTTCGAACGCACGCTTATGAATTGGCAACATGCTGGAAAGGCCAAACTTCATATAGACAGGGATATTTGGTCATTGGACAACACTGCAGTCAACCACACAAGCGCGCGTAAAGCACGCGTTTACTATTGCCAAAAACGCGCGTAAAGCGCGTCTCGAAACGCTCAGGTCTGAACCCAGCGTAAGGCCTCTCTCACACGGGCGTCACGTTTGACGCCCGGATAAGAGGCGGGTGCGTTGCGGAAAATGCACAATTTTTCCGCGAGCGCAAGTGCATCGGCATGTTTGGTACCCGAACCTGGACTTCATCACTGAAGTCCGGTTTTGGGATTGAATATTCTGTAGATTTTATTATTTTCCCTTATAACATGGTTATAAGGGAAGAATAATAGCATTCTCAATACAGAATGCTCAGTGTCCTTTAGACGGCAGCTAATGCTTGAAGAAGAGGAGAAGAGATCGGCAACTACGCGATCAAGTGGATAAGGTGAGTTAAAAAAAATTTAACCCCTTAATCCACATTTTACTAAGCATTCTGCATTGAGAATGCTATTATTTTCCTTTATAACCTTGTTATAAGGGAAAAATAATAAAGATCATGTCCCGTCGCTTAGCAACCTTGCAGGAAAATCGCACTGCATTCGCACTTGATTGCGGATGCTTGCGATTCTCCCGCAGCTATTCACTTCTATGGGGCCTGCGTTGGCGTGAAAACGCACAATATAGAAATATAGGGCGTGCTGCGATTTTCACGCCAACGCCAGAAGTGATGCAGTGAAAATCACCGCTCATGTGCACAGCCCCATAGAAATGAATGGGTCGGATTCAGTCGTGGGTACAATGTGTCCACCTCACGCATTCCACCAGGCGGAAAACTTCGCCCGTGTGAAAGGGGCCTAAGGGTTCCACACAATGATTTAAAGGTAGCCATCCAATAGGGGGCACTAGAGAGCCAGCTTTTGTCTACCTGGATAAGAGCTTATTTACTGCAGATTCTCTTTGTCACATTCTAACATTTTTCAGTAAATCTTGTGTCAGGCTTCTATGGCAGGAAAGCAAGAGGAAGACTAAAGTGTGTTCATTTGATATCTCTATACAAATGTTTGATAAGAAAACTGTCTCATTGAGGAGATTCCAGGCTTCAGCTCACGCGCCAGCTGTTCCTTTGTTCTTAGGTCTCAACATTGTTTGCAGGGCCCAAAGGCCTTGCTCAGTTTCTCTTTTTATCTGCATTAAAGCCGTATGCGCTCCAGTATGATTTCCTAGGCGGTATTTTCTGTTTACGCAGTACAGTATGCACTTTTTCCAGGAAATATTGACATATTGATGTATTGTCCTTTATCTGCTGTGTGCATGAAGGCATTCTGCTGTAGGCAAGAAGAGGGTTAGGATAATGTTCCTTACTGGAACTAAGCTAAATGGTAGGCAATTTATCACAGAATACACGTAAAATGCCAGCAAGTGTAAATGCTTTTTTACATGGAACATCGCTGTTATCTTGGATAGTTACAAAGAGGGCAAACATCATCAAATCTGTGGAGGGGTGGCAGGAAGTTGTGGGTGTAGATTAATATAACCAATATTTTGGTAATAGAACATCATTTAACATAGCGAGCTTGTACTTTTATGCATAACCCAAAGGTACGTAGAGAATAATAACAGCAATAACTATAGCTTGTCACTGCCAAATAGCGCGCTAGTCACACACTAGATTTATATAGTGTAATATATATGCTCAGCCAGCATCCTCCTGTCATCACCCAAAAACAAAGCTTCCAGACAAATAAATTACTTTATTTATTTATCCGTTACTTTAACCAAGAATTAAATAGAACCTTGTGTTATGATTAGGTTGTGATTCTGTCAGTCCATGGTACATGGCCACCAGAATACTCACCTCTATTGCAGCGCTGTCTAATTAGCGATCAGTGGTAGCTACTGCATGCCCTCTCAGTCCCACTCTGTCTCTTGTCTGCTAGTTCTTGCTTTCTTATGGTGCGGGCAATAGGAGTTAGCTTGTCTAGTCCTGCGAATGTGTGCTATAATTCCATTCTGATTTCCCATGCTTGACCTCTGCTTGTTTACCGGATTTGGCCCTGTTCTGCCTGACCTGACTGCTGCCTTACTCCCCGCATTGACCCTCTGCTGTGTGTCCTGACTTATTGCCTGAAAACAGATTGAATAAACCCTGCCTGTCCTAACCTTGGCCTGTCCACTGACTCATGCACCTAGCCTGTCTCCTTGGTGTTAAACACGGCCTGGTGGTTCCCCTGCGCCGGAGTCGAGATCCCCTGTACAGGGGTTAAAAGGTGGAGACCAGGAGGGGAACAGGTAACACGCTTAGAAGTATCTCCAAGCCAAATCTGTTCAGGGACCCGCTTTGTGACATAGGTGCAGCACTAGAAAAAAACTAAAAGAGAAGAGTTCAAATCATAAAGCTCTAGTAGAGCCTTCACAAGAGAAACAGTGATTGTAGTACCAGCAGACAATTAAGTTGTACAGAAGTGTATACTTACTGGATAGTGTCTAATGTCTGTTGAGGAATACAACACACCAGTTGGACCCCTCTAGGTTGTACCAGACTTAGTTAATTGAACAAAAGGCCCTATAAAACCATGGACTTGATGTACCTCTTTTCTTTCTGACCTACAAAAATGTTGAAAGGACTCCTATATCAGCTGTCAGAGGGGGAAGGAGACCGATTCTGGTAGAAGCTCACCCTGACAGCACAGATAGGTATTTTTGTACAGAAACTCTACATATTACTTACAGCAGCTATAAACAGCCTTCAGGTCTTTCGACATGAAGATGATCCATGGATGCGCTCCTGTAAGGTTCATGACAATTTATTAATTATTAACTGGTGGTAATAAGATAACATTATTTTCACACTGCGATGCGCCTCTCTTTTACTGCATACAGCCATCCCATGCCATGTAACCCAAAACCAAAATCCTGTGTCTATAAGGAAAACATTTGTCTGCAGATATCTGTTTTGGGGGTTTTGCCTCTCATCAGTAGAGGGCAAATGGGGATTCAAGTTTCTCATTGTGGAGACCACCCCAGACTGGCATAGGAAGTCTTATAGGCCAGGCAATGGTCCAAATTTACTAATGTGTCGGCTCCTAATATTTTGTGCAGCTAGAGCTATTACACTTTTTCCAACCTGCTCGACAAGTGGTGGGGCATAGTTGGAGGTGTGGTGCTTCATCAAGAACAGGGTGTGGCCTAAGACCGCTGCTTTGCCACAATACTGGTGTAAAATTTGTTCAAACTAAGCCAACCAATAGTTATAGAGCTAGAAAAGTGTCTATCTCTGCACCACATTTATCATCCAACCTGAGCCGCTGTGGCAAATCTAGTGCAGGTCTGAGACAGTCTCTATAGTGTACACCATCTACAGGCTTATGTTAGTTTCACACATGCGCACAGCAATCCGTCCATGTCCGGCATGCAAGCATCACTGTCCGGCTATGCCAGATCCAGAGAACTCCGGTAGAACAGCCTGCCGGATTACCATGCCGCACCCACATGTATAGAAAATAGCCTTAGAAAATCAGGGCCGGTGGCTTCTGTAACCATTACAGAACTTAGAGGGCAATTTATCAAACTGGTATAAAGTAGCAACAAATCAGATTCTAGCTTTTGTAGGACAGCTCCTTTGGAAAATGAAAGGAGGAATCTGATTGGTTGCCCCCATGCATTCTGAAAGGAGAGAAATCCGCTCAGGATGCATCAGGATGTCATCCGTCCAGTCTTTTTGACATGTCAGGACGGAGATAATACCGCAGCATGCTGCAGTATTATCTCCGTCTAAAATTACGGAACACATGCCGGATCCGGCATTTCTTCCCATTGGAATGTATTAGTGCGGATCCGCATTCAAAATACCGCAATGTCGTGATCCGCCTTCCGGTCTCGCATGCGCAGAGCGTTAAAAATGAGAAAATATATAACAGATCCATCTGCCCACATGACAAGCGGAGAGACGGATCCGTTTTAATGCATTTGTAAGACTGATCCGTAGCCAGATCCGTCTTCAAATAAGCTTTCAGTTTGCGTGCAGATTGCCGAATCCGCAGGCAGTTCTGGCGACGGAACTGCTTGCTGGATCACTTCTGCCACATATGTAAAAAGTAGAAGTCGACCGATTATCGGTTTGGCTGATATTATCGGTCAATATTTATGATTTGGTACAGTTATCGGTATCGCCCCTAACCAGGCCGATATACCGATAATCTGTGCTATCACTGAACATGAGCGCGCCAGTCTCAGCGCGCCATGTTCCCCTCAGCAGCACAGGGGAGAAGGAGGCAGTGCCCTCCCTCCCCCTGTGCCGCGCTGCAAATGGAGAGAGAAGAGGAGGAGGAGGAGGGGCTGAGGGCGCACTGGCCACCAATGAGAGAAGAGGAGGAGGAGGGGCTGAGGGCGCACTGGCCACTGCAATGAGAGAAGAGGAGGAGGCGGGCTGAGGGCGCACTGCCCACCAATGAGAGAGAGGAGGAGGGGCTGAGGGCGCACTGGCCACCAATGATAATATTAGGGTTTAAGATATTACAAGCGCAGGCATTAGAAACATTGCCCAGACCCTGCCTCTGATAGAGAGCTGCGATCCGCGGCAATTAACCCTCAGGAGGGGGCGCGAGGCTCCGTAAAGGGGGCTCCAGGTGATAGGAGACAACGCCCACTGTGGAAGCGCTCATCTTCCATAGGTGATCTATATCGCCGTCCTCCTGGACAGCGCACAGATCGCTGTGCTGTAGCGGCCGTGGAGGGAGAGGCGCTCCTCCTCTAGCTCCTCTGGATAGGCTATGGGCCTGTGTCGGCAGCCTATCAGAACGTGTTCAGGGCGTGACGGGACACAGGCCGGAAGAGGCCTGCATCCAGCGCTTCCAGGGAGGTAAGTATTGGGTGGGGGACCCTGGACCCTATTGGGGAGAGCCTGCACCCTGCACCCGATTTGGGGGAGGGTTAATGTAGCCTGACATGATTGGGGAGGGGGGCTAATGTAGCCTGCACATGATTGGGGGAGAGGGGTTGATGTAGCCTGCACATGATTTGGGGGAGGG
>CM065593.1:279458878-279709408 GCA_033119425.1 Bufotes viridis
TTTTAACCAAAAGATGTGCTTTTGGTGGGTTTTGAACTAATGGTGGTCTGTGCATGACACTATTATGGGGATATGTGGATGGCACTGTTATGTGGGGGAGCTGTGGATGGCACTGTTATGGGGGATCTGTGGATGGCACACTGTTATGGGGTGGGGGGATCTGAGGATGGCACTGTTATGGGGAGGGGGATCTGTGGATGGCACTGTTATGGGGAGTGGCATCTGTGGATGGCACTGTTATGGGGTGGGGGATCTGTGGATGGCACTGTTATGGGGTGGGGCATCTGTGGATGGCACTGTTATAGGAGGGGGGGGGGGGAAACTGTGGATGACACTGCTATATATGTGTCACAGATCCCCCAACTACAAGGATCCGTAGCAGGCAGAGCGGCTGGCAGGGTTAGGTCACTCACTGATGTCGCGCGCTTGCTCCGCCTGCTTCATTCATAAAGTGGGAGGAGCAGGTGCGCAACGTCATTGAGTGATGTAACCCTGCCAGCTGCTCTGCCTGCTACGGATGCTTGTTAGTAAGTACTGATACAGGGGAGAGCGCAACTTTAGTTAAAGTTATTAAGTGGATAAGGATCACTGTTTAGAAATACTGCAGTGAGTGGCGAGGCCCGGTGTAAGAGTACAATGACTGCACCGGGCCCCACCGTAAAATTGCCGGACTCCAGCCCCTCCTCCCTCCCCGCTGATACATCGCAAGCTTGCATTGCTTCAGCATCGCAGACTGCAATGTAAAATGGCAGCATTCGCCCCATAAGATGCAGGGGCATTTTGTGTCCCCCCCCTTTTGGGGGAAAAAAAGTGTGTCTTATGGGGTCAAGAATACGGTAACTGTGGCGGTGTGGGAGCGTGCGGGATTTATGGGACCCGCAGGCATAGCGCCTGACCGCCCGCTCTCGCCCGCATAGCAACGATTTGGCCGATTATTCGATAACGGGAATCGTCAACAACAAATCCAGTTATTGAATATTATGGATAACGTCGATTAATCGTTGCAGCCCTAGATATGTTTGATACATGATGTAAAGCAGGATTATTTTGTGATTTTGTGACTGCTAGTGATAGTTGTAAATGTGATTTCAATAAAACCGTTATGGATTCTTCTGTAAGCGTGGATATCAGTCTTTTCCATTTGTCTATTACTGTGAGGGGATTGGTACGGACCTTCGCATGTACTACGTGTGAGTAGATTACTGATACTAGTCCTCTGGGGCCCTGGGTTTTGACGACTCCTGAGAGTGGGTACTTAGAGATCGTGGTGCTAGTGTTAAGAAATTTACTCTGTATAGCAGATCTTAGTTGTAAATATGAGAAGAAGTGGATACGGGGGATGCCATTTGTCCGCCCTGTGGGGAGTCGCTCTGGTAGACAGCGGTGCGGGTGCAGTATAGAGGCAACAGGGAGTCCAGAAGGTGCGGAAAACAGTGTTTTATTCACACTTGCATCAAAATAACAGCAGAAAGTCAATTGGTGTTAAGTCACACACATCAGCAAATGAAGGGGAAAACAAAAAGTCCAAACACAGGTTCCATTCACCTGGCAGGTTTGATGTGCGGGTTCGCACCTGGCTGTCAGCCCAGCCGCAGGACAATCCTCCTTCAGGGTTCCAGGACGGCTGCACGCCTCCTTGCTGGGCACGTCCTTCCAGCCCAGAGAGCTCCACAGCACTAGCAACAGCTTCCAAGACAATCACTCTCCCAGCTGCTAGTACTGGCTGAGTTTTTAAACCCAGCCCAAAACCAGGACTGGGTCGTGGGGAGCAGCCACCCACCCTACACTTTAGCTGCTCCCGGTAAGAGCCGGCCCGGATCGACTTTGCAGCCATGCTATCTAGCAAATGTGTCAGTAGCACTACCTGCTACTGACACCAACAAACGGCTTTTACCTCACCGAGGCTATGAACCTCGGTGACACGTACCTGCCATCTAGGACGGCACCCTGCACCTTACCACATACCCCCCTTTGTTCAACCCTGAGGGGTGGACACACGACAAACAATGTACCCGGGAGAGCGCGTCTGCGTTTTTAACAACCGGCCCGCTCTGTGTTCCACCGTGAATTTAAAATTCTGTAGGGACAGAAACCACCTGGTGACCCGGGCATTCCTCTCTTTGGCTTGGGACATCCACTTGAGTGGGAGTGGTCGGTCACCAGGCGAAAGCTTCTGCCCAACAGGTAATAACGGAGGGCCTCGAGTGCCCACTTGATGGCCAGGCACTCTCTCTCGACTATGCTGTACCTAGTCTCGGCTGGGGTGAGCTTGCGGCTGAGGAAGACAACGGGATGCTCCTCCCCGTTGACTTCCTGCGATAGTACCGCACCAAGGCCAACCTCAGAGGCGTCGGTCTGGACTATGAATTCTTTCCTGAAATCGGGTGTCACCAAAACCGGGGACCCACACAGGGCCGATTTCAAGGCGGAGAAAGCCTTTTCCGCCTGCTCATTCCAGCGGACCATCCCTGTCTTACGCCCCTTTAACAACTCTGTCAATGGCGAGCGATAGTAGCAAAGTGGGGCACAAACCTCATGTAATACCCCACAATCCCCAGGAACGACTTTACCTGCCTGGTGGTGACCGGTCGGGGCCAATTCCGTATTGCCTCTACCTTATTTACCTGAGGCTTGATGACTCCCCGCCCAATGACATATCCCAGGTATTTGGTCTCTTCCAACCCAATCGCACACTTCTTTGGATTGGCGGTTAGACCGGCTTTCCTCAGGGCATCCACTACCGCCTGCACTTTGGGCAAATGGCTTTCCCAGTCGGTCCTGTGGATGATCACATCATCTAAGTAGGCCGAGGCGTACCGGCGATGTGGTCGCAGCACTATGTCCATTAACCTTTGGAAGGTGGCGGGAGCGCCATGCAGGCCAAAGGGTAACACCTTGTAGTGATACAGGCCCTGCGGGTAACAAAGCGTTTTTTCCTTAGCCGACTCCGTTAAGGGTACCTGCCAGTACCCTTTAGTGAGGTCCAGCACAGAAAAATAACGGGCTTGTCCTAAATTCTCCACAAGCTCGTCTACCCGGGGCATGGGATACGCGTCAAACTTGGACACTTCATTTAACTTGCGAAAGTCGTTGCAGAACCGCAACGTCCCATCCGGCTTAGGTATTAGGACTATGGGACTGGCCCACTCACTTTTCGACTCCTCAATGACATCGAGCTTCAACATTAATTTCACTTCCTCCGCGATGGCTCGTCGCCGAGCCTCGGGTACCCGGTATGGTTTTAACCGGATCTTGGCCTGAGGCTCAGTGACGATGTCATGTCAGATGAGACGTGCGGCCAGGGAGGTCCGAGAACACATCCGTGTTCCGACTGAGGAACTCCTGACTTCCTGAACTTGTTTGGAAGACAGGCTGTCTGCAATTCTTACCGTGGTTACGGCTTCACAGGCCTCGAACGGTGGGGCTGGACCCTTTTCACCTAGAAGCCCTGGCCGGGGGCTGTGGTCGTCGGCCGTGTCCCTATCTTTCCACGGCTTTAGTAAATTCACGTGGTACACCTGCTCCGACTTGCGCCGCCTGGCTGGTGTACTTTGTAATTTACTTCCCCTACTTTCTCGATCACCTCATAGGGGCCCTGCCACCTAGCTAGGAACTTGCTGTCAGGGTGGGTACCAGAACCAACACCCGATCTCCCGGCGAGGCCCCGTACACGAGCCTGACGATTGTACACCCTACTCTGGGCTTGTTGCGCTGCCTCCATATGCTCCCGGACCAGCGGCAACACCTTTTCCATCCGTTCCTGCATCTGGGTGACATACTCAATGACACTTTTGTGGGGGACAGGCTGTTGTTCCCATGCTTCCTTGGCGATATCCAACAGGCCCCTGGCAGACTTTGGTACAGGCCCAATTAGATCCATAGCGATTCGCTCAAACGGGACCTCAATAATTGGAAGCGGTACCAGAGGACTACGGAAATGTGGCTGGGGGCTATTTATCTGACAGGTGGGACAGGACTTACAATAATTCTCTACCTCCTTGAACACACTGGGCCAATAAAACCGCTGCAGTATGCGGTCCTGGGTTTTCTGCCACCCCAGGTGTCCCCCAAGAACATGTTGGTGGGCAAGCTCCATGACAAGCCTGCGATACGCTGTGGGCACCACCAACTGTTCAACAGGCTCACCTCGGATTTGGTTCACCCGATACAACATATCCTGAAGGACAATGAATCGCGGAAACATTAATTCAGCCCCAGGTTTCTGGGGTTTACCATCAATTATTATGACACTTTCCCAGGCTCTGGTTAGGGTTTGGTCCCGGTGTTGTGCGGTCCCAAAATTTTCCCCGGAGACATTGAGGTCTGCCAACTCAGGTCCCGGTGGCAAGTCCTCCGTGTCTCCCACCATTACACTCAGTGGGGTTGTCTCCCCCGTTACCACTGGAGCAGTGGTCACCCCTACCGCTGGCCCTTCAGACTCGGGCTCCCAGGGTTCTGGCCTTCCAGTGGTATCAGGCCACTCTGCTAGGGTTACCCCTGTCTCAGGGCTATTAGCCACTTTCACCTCAGGCCATAGTGACGGAAAACAAGGGAAGTCTCTCCCAATTATTAGTTCATAGGGTAGCTTTGAGGAGATCGCCACTTCACAAGTCCAGGTGCCGGCCGCCGTGGACAGTGACATTACCGCAGTGGGATAGTCCTTTAAGTCTCCGTGTATGCACACCACACCAACTTTCCGGCCCGTATACTGGGTGGGCTGTACCAGGGCAGCACTTACCACGGTTACTAGGCTCCCTGAGTCCAACAGCGCCACGGCCAGGTTATCCCCGACTTGCACCTGGCACAGATGATGATTGTCTATTGTCTCGGGGGTGCCGGTCGCACGCAGTCTCCGGGCATACATGGAAGCCCGGTACCCATAATTAACCTCCATGGGTTCTCCCCACTGTGGACAGTCGGCCCTTACGTGGCCAGGCTCGTGACACCGCCAGCAGACTATCGGGGCCGGGTCTACAGGGGGTACACCCCGAGCAGGTTTCTCGGGTACCAGTCGTCGGGACTGGATGGGAGTCCTCCGGGGTTTGACCGGCCCCCTCCCAACAACACCCCCCTTCAAGTTTTGGGTGGCCTCATAGCGCTCCACCAGGTCGACCATTTCTAGAGCATTGGTGGGTGATACCTGGCCGATCCAGTGCTGAAGGGGTAAGGCAAAGCCCTCCAGAACATGTCAGCCAGCAGACGGTCCAGCATAGCAGTCGGACTTAGAATGTCAGGCTGCAGCCATTTTTGCAACCTGTGCAGCAACTCATAGTACTGCGGCCTGGCGGGTTCAGCCGCTTTAAAGTCCCACTGGTGGACCCGCTGAGCCCGGACCAACACTGTTTACCCCCAGTCTGGCCAGGATCTCCCCCTTCACCGTGGGATAGTCAGCAGCCTGGTCATCTGCTAAATCAAAAAAACTTGCTGGGGTCCGGATGCCAGGAGCGGAGCAACCACCTCGGCCCACTGGTCACGGGGTAACTTTTCCCTCACGGCGACCTTCTCAAAGACCGCCAGGTACGTCTCAACGTCGTCTGCGGGGGTCATTTTTGGGATCGCCGCACGGACCGCTTTCCGGGCATCATGGACGTGGTGGGACGCTCCTGCCGCCTGTAACACCATCACATGTTGTAGCAGTAGCTGGTTGGTCTCCCGCTGCTGCACATTAGCCTCTATGAGAGCCTTCACAGCAGCCTCCATGTTGCCAGAAATTCCTGCTTGCAACTTTGCTGGCTTTATATATTCCATGCACTCGTGCTTAGCAAAAAAACTTCGGCGTTCACGCCAGCCTCACTGCGCATGCCCGCATCCGACACCAAATGTGGGGAGTCGCTCTGGTAGACAGCGGTGCGGGTGCAGTATAGAGGCAACAGGGAGTCCAGAAGGTGCGGAAAACAGTGTTTTATTCACACTTGCATCAAAATAACAGCAGAAAGTCAATTGGTGTTAAGTCACACACATCAGCAAATGAAGGGAAAACAAAAAGTCCAAACACAGGTTCCATTCACCTGGCAGGTTTGATGTGCGGGTTCGCACCTGGCTGTCAGCCCAGCCGCAGGACAATCCTCCTTCAGGGTTCCAGGACGGCTGCACGCCTCCTTGCTGGGCACGTCCTTCCAGCCCAGAGAGCTCCACAGCACTAGCAACAGCTTCCAAGACAATCACTCTCCCAGCTGCTAGTGCTGGCTGAGTTTTTAAACCCAGCCCAAAACCAGGACTGGGTCGTGGGGAGCAGCCACCCACCCTACACTTTAGCTGCTCCCGGTAAGAGCCGGCCCGGATCAGCTTTGCAGCCATGCTATCTAGCAAATGTGTCAGTAGCACTACCTGCTACTGACACCAACAAACGGCTTTTACCTCACCGAGGCTATGAACCTCGGTGACACGTACCTGCCATCTAGGACGGCACCCTGCACCTTACCACAGCCCCCATAACCACCTGCATATGCGGCAACAAAGTACTCCGAGGTGGTCAGATCTTCAGTTGTATACCAGGTATTAATGAGCCTCAGCTGGCCTGCTAGGTAATATATATAATAGTCCGGTAGCGCCATACGTCCCTCTGCTTTTGGGCGTTTTAGTGTATCTAGGCTAAGTTTAGCGCGGGATCTGCCCCAAATAAAAACTCTAGTCAGGGCATCTATTTCTTTAAACACCGATTTGGGTATGTGTACCTCTAAGTGTTGAAAAGCGTAAAGAGCCTTGGGGAGTATAATAATTTTAATTAGGTTAATATGTCCTGCCACCGAAATAGGCAATGTCTTCCAGCTTTGAAGCTTGCTCCGTATATGATCAGTTAAGGGGGTAACTATTGAGTGACAGGGCCTGGGAATGTCGTTTAGTGATATTTACCCCTAGGTACTTGATTGTGACTATCACCTTTAGCCGTTCCACATGGGAAGGACCTGTCCACTCTCCCAGTTAATTCTTAGGCCCAAGAACTCCCCAAATTCATCTATCAAAGCCACTGCATTGCGAAGGGATGTATCAGGTGAGGACAAGTATAGGATCATATCATCAGCATATAGACCTATACAGGCCTCTTTCTCTCTCCCATGGTCACTCCAGTTATGTTGTTGCTACTCCTCACTCTAATTACCAGTGTCTCAACCGCTAAGGCAAACAAGGGTGGTGACAAGGGGCAGCCCTGTCTCGTTCCTCTGTAAAGGGGGAAGCTTTCTGATAATCCCCATTTATCAGTAGCCTGCTTACCGGGCTGCTATACAGGATAGTAATCCATCTGAGGAACTGTGGACCAAACCCAAAACCCTGCAGGCAGCCAACAAATAAGCCAATTCTATAGAATAAGATGCCTTGGCGGCATCTAATGAGGCCAGGGCGCAATCCGTATTCGGGGAATAGCCCACCTGTGTAACCACCTGAACCAGTCTCATGTTCTCAGTAGTGGACTTCCCTCACATAAAACCTGTTTGGTCTTGGTGAACCAGTGACAAAATTACCTGATTGAGGCGAGTGGACAAAATTCTGGTCAGGATTTTGTAGTTCACATTTAGTAATGCTATGGGCCTATAGGAACTGCATTCTAGGGGTTCTTTATCAGGTTTAAGTAAAAGTATTATAGTGGCTTCCATAAATGAGTCGGGCAAGCATCCCATTTCCAAGGCCGAGTGAAAGGTGGAAAACAATTGGGGGCTAGCACCTCCGCATATTTGGCATATACTTCTTTGGGGAGCTGATCTGGGCCAGGAGATTTCCCGTTATTTAGGTCCGATATGGCTTGTATTATTTCATCCAGACAAATTGGTTGATCTAATTGGGCACCCTGTGGTATAGTAAGTTTAGGGAGGGATATGCCTTCTAAGTATGTGGCTATCTCTGCTTCAGATGCTGTTATGCTGGATCTATATAGATCTTGGTAAAATTGTGTAAAAGTGTGTATAATTGTTTCCTGAGTGCAGAGTTCTTGCCATGCAGAGTTCCTGACTGCTAATATTGCTGAAGAGGGCGAGTCGTGGCGGATTAGCTGAGCCAGTATTTTAGCTGATTGATTACCCAGCTCAAATGCTGTTTGTTTAATAAAAAAAACATTTTCCTATCTGCTTTGTTCTTAAGTATCGCTAGGTATTGCCTGCCCGCTTGGAGCCAAGCAGCCCTGTTAGAATCAGTCAGGTGGCGGATATATTGCTGCTCCAGTGTAGTACAGTACACTGAGATTCCAGCTCCGTCTCTTAGGGTTTAGTGTTTTTTTTTTTTTAAAAAAGGATATGCTGGAATGTAAAGAACAGCAGAGAAACGCCTTTAAAGGTGTCCCACACAAGGGCCAAATTGGGGTCATCGTGTGTTTTTGAAAACTCGTTCAGTTGATAGGGGATCCCATCAGCTGAGCGCAAAAGATTCAGCCAGAACGGGTGTTTATTCATTCTATACATTATTGAGGGAGCGCTACGTATTAGAGTACCTAGTATCGGCGAGTGATCTGATATCCCCCTAGGTAAGTATAATATGGAGCAAAGATTTAACATCGCTATCCCATTGCCTAACATATAGTCTATCCGGGTTAGAGAGTTGTGACCACCACTGTGGCAGTAGTGCACCCTATCTCTGGGATATTTAGCCCTCCAGAGGTCAAACCATCTAAATTCAGTTAGGAACCTGTTGAGTCACGAGGGACTCCCTACACCTGTCGGGTCCGCCACATCTAAAAAATGGTCTAAAGAAGGGTCTAACATCATATTTAAGTCTCCTATGCAGATTATCTTGGCATGTGGGTAAGTAGCCACAAAAGGTAGCTGCTAAATATAAAACCCGCATAGAGCCGGGGGGAGGATTATAAATGCCTAATAAAGTGCATTGTACATTGTCAATAAGAGAGTGAACAAAGACATATCTGCCTTCTGAATCAATGGATAGGTCTTTTACCTCCCAGCGTAGTTGTTTGTGTATGAACAGGGACACCCCTCTTGAAGAAGAGGTGTGATAGCAATGTGTGGCCCACTGTACCCAAGGCTTCTTTAGGACTCGAGAAGTGTTGGTGATAAAACGTGTCTCTTGGAGACACAGAATTTGCGGGCTAGAATTTATAATAAAGGCAAGCACCATAGATCTCTTTTGTGGCATACCCAGTCCCCTGACATTCCACGATAAGATTTTTAACTCAGCCATGGATTCCAGGGCAAACATATGTAGTCAGATGTGTAGCATATTGCAGTGGGTGTAGTAGTGTGTAACAGTGCTACATGAATAACTAACTAATTGATAAAACATAATTATCGTAAAACCAGAAAAACAACCTAGATTCCCTAACAATGTACTTTCTGTAAATGTAGTGTTAGGTCTGGAGTAGTTTCTTAATCCAGACTATAGGCCAGTAAAACCGAGATGCCGCTGCCTACGATAATGATTGGCAGAAGCATGCGGGCTGCGGCTACAGTAATGGTGCATCCATTTACTGTAAGTACATGTGTGCAGGTATTAAGGCCCTATGTCATTAGCTAAAATAGATATAGATATAATCAGGGCCGGTTCTATAATAAGGCAGACCAAGTGGCTGCCTTAGGGCGCAGAGAAGGGGCGGAAAAATTAACTTTTTTTTTTAAATCACTTGCAGCGAGCCGGCCGGCCACCCACCCCAGCCTGCATGTGCCATGCAGCCCCGGTCCTCACTCACAGAGCGGCAGCACGGTCATGGGGGCACTCAGGGGGTGTGTGACTGGCGAGTGGCTCCACAGCGGGCAGCAGCAGGGACTGGAGCAGCTGTTGGTGACTGACTCACACAGCCAGCCCAGACGGACCGTTGACTCCCGCAGGGTAGGTGGTAGGTGATGAGCGCAGAGCGCATATTGTTTATAATTATTACACAACATGAGTTGGGGGGACAAATCAAATGTCTGTAGTCTGTGCCATGAAGGGGGAGAAATGTGACATGGGGGGGGGGGGGAGAAGTGTGACACAATAGGGGGTCATAATGTGATCATGGAAGGGGGGAGCCAAAATGTAGTTTCACTTGTGTTGGCAAAAATCCTTGCACCGGCCCTGGATATAATCAAGAGGCTGCAATTAAATATATCTGAAACATATCAACTAAGCCAAACCAGTCTGTTGACGTCATCTGGTGACTAGTCCCTAAATAATGCCGAGAGTCTCAGTGTCTTGGAGATATTCGCCGTAGGGCCAGCCATTCAGAGACTTCTCCAGGAGAGGTAAAGAAGACCGCTCTGTCGCCGTCCACCACTCTGAGCTTTGCAGGATAACCCATGGAGTAAGGGATGTTGGCTTCTCTCAGGCGTCTCTTGACATCCATGAAAGTGCCGCGTTGTTTCTGCAATTCCATGGAAAAATCCGGAAAAATGGAGACCCTGACGTTGTCATATTTAATTTCTTGCCGTCTTCTGGCGAGAGCCAGTATCCTATCCCTATCTTTGCAGTTGAGAAACCTTGCAAGCATGGGTCAGGGTGGGGCCCCTGGTGGGGGAGGTTTTGCTGGTACTCTGTGGGCTCTTTCTACTGCATATGCTGAAGAGAAATCCGCATCCGGGAAAAGTTCTTTCATCCATTTTTCTATAAACTCATCCGGTGTGCGGCCTTCTGCTCTTTCAGGCAAGCTGATGATTCTAATGTTGTTTCTACGGAGCCTATTTTCTAGGTCATCTGCTTTCTGCTTCCTGCTTCCAGAGCTCCGCTTTAGTGTTAAGATCAGATATGGATCTGGGAACAGTGGCAGTAGCATCTTCTTTGCGCGATATATGCTCTTTAGTGTGCTGAACTCTTTCTCGCAGGTTATGCAGGTCTTGGCGCAGTAGTCCCAGATCAATCTTGACTTCATCTAATTTCCCTGTGAGAGATGTCTTACAGGCAGTAATAGCTTGAGTGAGCTCATTGTGATCCTCCTCAGAGGAAGTTACAGTAAAGATGGTATTTTAACAGTTTATTGATGCTGTCCAGCACTTTTTTTCTTTTTGGCCCTGCACTGCTTATACGATGTGGTGTGACCTTTGGTGTTTGAGATAAGCACTATAGCATTGTCCATCTGGACCAGAACGGGGTACCCCGTTAGATGATAAGTCAGGTGAGTCCAGCTCAGCAATGGAGTAAGGGGCCGATAGATCAGGATACTGACATTCAGCGAGGTTGTAGACTTGTCCCAATGGAAAATAATGCTGCACTGAAGAGGGCAGGTGTTAATCTGAGCATACGAGATTGCTTCCATGGAAAACCCGTTGCAGGATGCTGATGCATTGAGGTGGACTTCTAGGAAGTCTGGAAACCCAGACTGTAGCTTCTCTGGTGGGAGGAGAATCGTGGCCTGAACAGTGTAGAAACACATGCCCAAAAATGTAAGATGTTGAGAAAGGGAAAAGTTGGACTTTTGTCCCTTTTAAAATTAAGGAATAATGGGACAGGGTGTTGAAGGGGAGTCAAGCGGAAAAAAATATTCGGTGGCATGGAGAAAAATTCTATTTTGCAGAATCCTCTGTAGGGTTCTGGTGGAGGCTGAAATAGCATGCAACCCAACATGTCCATGATGAATTTGGTTGCCTTGGAGATGTCCAAAAACACCTGCGATGAGTAGTGTGCCCAATCTGGAATGGGACCTGGTGGTTACTTGATGGGTATAGCCAGCACATTGGTTGGAAAAATGGTGCGCTCGGAGGTCACTGCATGTGCTGATGGAGGGGAAAGCATCACTGTCAGAGTGCACTCTGATGTGATTGGCCATATGTAAGCACCAACCACAGCCTGAGAAGTTAGGGGCTAAATTAGGAAGCCAGAATGCAGCTGTATAGTTAGTGCTGGTGTCCTGCCAGCCAGCCAGCATCTTTCATGTATTTTCCTATTAGATGGGAGTACTAGAACTGTAACTAGACATTTATAGTATATACTGTGTGTTCAATATGCCAAAAATACAGTATTTCAGTTGGTAATACCCCTTTAAGTTTTATTTTCGGCCCTTGGAATTGGTTCAGGCTGACAATGTGGCCCCCAACCAGAAAAAGTTGTGCACCCCTGCACTACAGTGTTTGTACAGAGAACTCTAGCAATTGTGCCTGCCACTGACAGTGGAGGAGAATGGCATTGGAAATGGGGCACAAGGACCCACTATCAGAGTACTATCTGTCACCAGAGGAGGGATGCAGGGCAGTAGGGACAATGTCCCAAGAGGTGCACTAATGAAGGCAGGGAGGTAGACGTCCCTGGACGTCATTCAGCTGATCAATGCCCACTACCTCCAGCCAGCAAGAAAGCTGAATGCTTTGCACGATTTCACCTCTGTGTTTTAGCCATTCTAATAAACTATTGTCACTAGCACCTACATTTTTTCAATATTTCATAAAATATTCGGTGCACATCATTAGTTTCTAGTCAGGCAACTTAATGAAAAATGTTCCTTCCTGGCTCTGTGTCTGTAAGGATGCTCTTACATGTAGTAGTTTTGCCACACCGCCCTTTACCAGTAAGCGAGGATATGCATACCTTCCAACATTTGAAAATGCCAAGGAGGGACAAGAGTAATTTGTTTACACTAAGCCATGCCTCTAACTAGGCCCAATGCCTGTCTGTACACACCTAATCCCTCCAAGTTCCCCCCACACAAATTATTCCCCTTTGTGCCCCAACACTGTAATCATGCCCCCTTCAGTTCACAGTAGTTTTGACCTCTTAGTCCCCCCACACAGTATAATGCCCCCTTAGTGCCCCAAAACTGTAATCATGGCCCCATAAAGTAGAATGACCCTACATAGTAGTTATGCTGCCTAGTACCACCACACAGTAGCTATGCCCCCTTGGTGATGCCTTGACAGTAGTTATGCCCTCTTAGTGCCCCCATACAGTAGAATGCCCCTTTTAGTGACCCCTTACAGTATTGCTGTCCCTGTAGTATTAATAATAAAAAAAAGTAATAATGACCTAGGCCCATTCCCCCAATGAATGTACGGAGTACATCCTGCCCTCCTCACCAACATAAACGATGCAGTGACATAGCACCTGCTGAGCTGGGTAGGAGAGTGCACCGGCCTGGGGATGATCCCTTTCCAGTCTGCGCTTTTTCTCAGCCAAGCTGGCATAATGACGTCACTACATTGTGCTTGCTGCTGGGGGGTACAAGGCTGGTGAATGGTGAAGCAGGGAGCAGTCAGCTTCTCAGGATACAGATACAGTTAAAACTGGGACATACCTCAGCTGTCCCAGTACGACGGAACAACTGCTGATATCTGGGATGGTTGGGGGGGGATCCTATAAAAGTGTAAGAATACAAGCAGTTTCTCACCCAGTCCCCCTTTGCACCTTATCAAACCATATGTCCACTCCATAACCCAAATGTTTAGTGGCATCTAGATTGCAGACAGTTTTGATCAGACTTTTAGCCACAAATACGAATATTTAGGTATTCTATACAAAATGTTATCCTCTGATCTAAAACTGCACAAAGGTGCCAATGCCTGTAAATTGCTGTGTGGCATATTCACAATGTGCCAGGTGTCTAGTATAATCTGATTTTATTTCAGAATTCCGTTCTTATTTGTGTTTCCTAAAAGAGGTTGTCCATCCTTGGAGCCAACAAGACCTAACTTGTGACCTTTAACATAAAAAAAAAAAAAAAAAAAAAAAATCACCAGTCTGCTCCATTCGCGGGTGCTTCTGGTCTCCTGCTGTGGCCTCAGTGGTCACATCGGCTTGAACAATACATCACAGCAGTAGACAATGCTAATCAATGATTCACAGACTTCCCTGTATATCTGTATATAGCTGTAGCTGTCAGTCACCAGAATAGGACTACTGAACACATAGGGGGTCATTGAGGAACAGATATATACGAAACTTTTTGGCGTATATCGGTTGCAGATTAAAGCACAAACTTTTTTGTGTCGCAATCTGCGACTTTTTCTCAGATTCTGACACTCATGCCAGGTCTAAAAATGGGAGCGTGACGTGGGCGGGAAAATGGGCATAATGGCAGGCCTGTCATATTTATCATTTTCTATGCCTGCTTTAGGCGGCAAGGGAGCTAGTGTAGATTTAGACAAGTGTAAGGGCCGCCTAAATTATGTAGAGGCCAGTGCCTCTACAAAACTTAGGCGGCGGATGAACCGCCAGCGCAGGAGGGATGAAGACCGTCGTCTAAGTCGCCGGTCTTTATAAATGTCCACCATAATCCCAAAATAAGCGGAGATTAAAATGCATAAATGACTGAATCTTATATTTTTTTCCATTTAACCATATATAAATCTGCTCAGCTCCTCCTGCTCCATAACATCACGGCAGATCAGACAGCTTGTCAAATGCCTTTAAGATAATTTTTTTTCTGTCCGATATTTTTAAAATTGTTTCACTGCTTTGTTCTACTTTAAACGGGTTGTCCGCTTTTTACTATTGATGTGCTATCCGCGGACCGCAAAATACATACGGTCGTGCGCATGAGGCCCAATTCACAGTTACAGAAAGTACCTGGGCTTTGCTAAGAAATATTTGATTTAGACTCCACTCCTGACATTTCTGTTCCTCTATCTGTATTAGGCTACATGCACACGACCGTTGGTGTTTTGCGATCTGCAAAACGCAGATCCGCAAAACAAGGAAGCTGCTCCGCGTTCCGTTCCGCAATTTGTGGAACGGAACGCGGCCCATTATAGAAATGACTATTCTTGTCCGCAAAACGGACAAGAATAAGACATGCTCTATTTTTTTAACGGGGGCACGGAACGGAGCAACAGATGCGGACAGCACACGGAGTGCTGTCCACATCTTTTGCGGCCCCATTGAAGTGAATGGGTCCGCGCCCGAGCCGCAAAATATGCGGCTCGGACGCGGACCACAACAACGGCCGTGTGCATGAGGCCTTACTGTTAAGTCATAAATCAAACGCCAACTTTTCCTTATCTTACATGAAGAATGATGGCTACCAGATACAGTACTTTGGTTGTTTTGTCACTTTGTGTCCGTTGCTTTTGGCTATCTACCTATATATACATTCCCATTCCTGCTGTAATTGTGGAATGTAAATTCAATCAGAGGAATGTAAGTGACAACTGTCACTCTATTACGGGGCACCCTGAGGTCGCAGCCCCATCATATCATACTATGAAACAGGACAAGCACGTTTGGAACCAGTCATGTTTCAAGGTGTGGCAATAATCATCTTCATGGTAATGTATCATATAAAATTATACTGTATGATTCATTGGACTGAACTAGATTTTCCACGTTATGTGTAGGTTTTCTGTAAGCACCTATGTACTATGGCAGTAGAACGTCACACACAATATAACTAGACTTACAATGGATCTGTAGCCTATTTCTCTCTACAACTTCAATTCAGAAAGGACCAGAGCACTTTATGACCCGTGCGGGCTCCATCATTTATCAGCTGATGTCACCAACATGTAGATCAACTAGCAGCAGTAGAAGCAGCAGGAAAGTGCATAGAAATCAGATTGTGAGAGCTGGCAGCTGTTTGTTTTCTGCTTTTTCGGGACTATGGGTCCTTTTACATGGGCAGATATTCTGCCCGGTAACAAGCGGCAGTCGAACAGAACAGCTTACGGATTGCCACTTGTTACCTGCATTTATATGCAGCAGTTATTGTAAGTACGGGGAGAAAGGATTGGTAATGTGATCATCTGGCTTCATACACTTTGCATTTGTCAGCAGCACATCCCTGATCACACATGAAGATGTGCTGCTGAGCGTTTATAATGCCACATAAAAAAGTGATCACGTGAATGATTGGCAGCATGTTTAGACAGGGCAACGAGCGCGCGAATTAATGTGCCAGCATGTAAAAGGGCCCGAAACATCATCGTCCCAACATCCATGGTGTTCTCGAAGTCACTATGTGATGACATGCTACAATGTCACATGATGTTGTATCAGGACTAGAATGACACAGAGACCACCAAGAGACGGAAAGTGCACAGGATAAGCAAGCATTTTTTTTTTCCGGGGCTTCAATGTTATATCCTATCCTCAGGAGAGGTCAACAATATCAGATTGGTGGGCGCCTGACTCCCAGCACCCCTGCCAATCAGCCGTTTGAAGACCATGGTGCCACAACGAGCACTGCACCCCTTCATAGGATATCTAGCACGCTTCTGTCTTCTGTAAAGTGCTCCCTTCACATGAATGGGACTGAGCTGCGGAAAGGCCACGTGACTGATGGATGTGACGTCACAGGCCGAGGAAGAGGCGCATGGAAACCCCTTTAAAAATGCTCCGGGCCTCTGCAGCTTTTGTTGTCGCTCGATGTGTGCTGAGGTGCATTAGCAGTAGAAATGCTATTTCTGTTATTTTGCAAGTTTGAGCCCAAACCCATGCATTTATAGATACTGGAAAACCCACGTGAGTTATTAGTTGCAAAAGGGGAAGCCTTAAAGGGGTATTCCGGTAGGTACAAGTAATTCCCTATCCACAGTATAGGGGTTAAGTATCGGATCGGTGGGGGTCCTACCGCTGGGACCCCCCACAGATCACAAGCACATGCGCTGGGCCACTGCATTCATTTCTATAGAAGTTCTTAGGATAGCCGAGGGCAGTACTCCCAGCGGTAGGACCTCCACCAATCTGATAGTTATCCCCTGTGGTTAGGGGATAACTTGTACCTACCGGAATACGAAGGGGTTATCCAAGATCTATAATGCCCCCCATATGCTCGGGCACCTCACAGAGGTTGTACTTACCTTGCTCCCCGGAAACGCCCCTTCCCCCACCAGATGTGGTCATCCACATGATAAGGAGAGGCGGCGGTGCCAACATCAAAAGCAATGCGGGTGCCGGGGAGCGAGGTAAGTACAAGGTCCTGGGCATATGGGGGAGGCATTCTAGATCATGGATATCTCCTTTAAGCTTTAAAGGGGTTGTCCAAGTCAAATAGAAACTCGACAGCCCCTGTAAAACTGCTAAAATAACAAAACAATTGATACTCGCCCCTTTTCTAACCTGCTATTTCCAACAATGTGCTCTGGTCCTCCCCGCCGCTGACGTCATCTTCCTGGCTGCAGCAGGGATGTTCCTTGCACAAAGGTCATCATGCAGCCAATCACTGGCCTTAGCAGTATATGAGACTTTCCTGCTGGGGTCAGTGATTGGCTGCAGCGGTAACCTGTGTGCATGGAACATCACCACTGCAGCCAGGATAAAACAAACAGCAGTGGGGAGGAATCAGCACAGTGCAGGGATTGGCAGGGGAGAAAAGGAGGGGGGGGACCTTACAGATTTTTTTTAATTTTTTCTGTTATAAATTACAGAGGCTGCCCAATTTTTTAATGAGCGTGGACATTTCTCTTTTAGGATGCTTTAGTGATAATTTTCCATCTGTGTTTTAAGTCAGAAGAAATGTGCTGGATGACATCTGCTACGCTGCTTGAACTCAACTGTTTCAGCAAACTTGTATTATGTATATAGGCTATATATTGTTGCCCAATATAAATGAATATAGTTCTTACCATTTCTACTATTTCTGTTCGAAGTTCCAGAAGTTTCCGCACATTGTCTGCAAACTACGGTATGTGAAAAATGGGAACATAAATATATTAATGTCTCATTGAAAGTTTACTTCTACAAGAAGTCATAGAATTAGTTCCTTAGCGGTCTTGCAATACTGTTTAGTTTGATATTTGTATGTGTAGCCTCCTCTTCATTCATTAGTTCTATAAACATTAGAGCGAGCACACTTGACTATGCTTGGAAGTACAGCATCGGTGAATGGAGGTTAGCTGTGACCCGAGATGGCCTGGAAGTGAGGCTTGAGACCACCATAAACATTAAAGGGGTTCTGCAGTTTGTTTAAACTGATGATCTATCCACTACATAGATCATCAGCATCTGATCGGTGGGAGTCCGACACCCGGGACCCCCGCCAATCACCTGTTTGAGAAGGCAGCGGCGCTCCTGGAGCGCCGCCGCCTTCTCACTGTTTACCGCAGGCCCAGTGACGTCACGATTTGTATCAACTGGCCTGGGCGGGTCCCAGGTGTCGGACTCCCGCCGATCAGATGCTGATGATCTATCCAGAGGATAGATCATGAGTTTAAACAAACTGCAGAACCCCTTTAAAGAGGTTGTCCGAGTGATTAATACTGATGATCTATCCTCTGGACAGGTCATCCTTATGTGATTGGTAGGGGTCCGATTTCCTCCACCCCTGCCAATCAGCAATTTGAACAGGCTGCGGTGCTCCGGTACGTGCTGCAGCCTCCTCGCAGCTTACCAAGCACAGCACCGTATATTGGATAGCGGGTGTGCTTGGTATTGCAGCTCAGCACCATTCACTTGCACTCTTCTAACAGTTGATTGGTGAAGGTTTCGGGTCTCGAACCCTCAACGATTAGATACTGATGAACTATCCTGAGGATAGGTGATCTGTATTAAACACTCGGAAAACCCCTTTAAAATAACTGTATATGAATATGTTTTAGATATTGCATAGCACTATGAAATTATTTTATGTATGGAGCTGGTATTTGATTACAGTATGTTGGTACAGTAGAAGAGCACTGTAGGGTTTATGCCACTGCTACATAGGCATTGTGTAGTATATTACTGCTGCAGGGTACTGTAGTGCCAGGCACAATATGACATTATTATTCAGGTACCCTTATGGAAGCATTACTTTGCCAATGCACAGCACTTTTAATTAGGCCTTCTATAGTTATCTGTACACTGCATAAGTACACCTCATAATGGGAATGCCACCACAGAGTACCACCCAGCATGCCATCCAGTGTAAGTCCAGCTGTGGTGTCAATAGGAAAATCAGGGAGAACACAAAAAGAACCACGTGCAGACTATGCTTCCGTCCCTCCAGCAGACAAAATATGTAAGGTCTGTCTCAGACCTAGGATGGGGGTTGTTTGAATCAGCTACGTCAACCTCTCTGGATCTAGCGTTGTGTGACAATCAGTATGGTTCATACTTTTAAAACCTCCTTCAAATAGCAATCTAATAAAATTTTATAATAGGGATTGGTTCTGTTCCAAGCAAGAGCTTCCCAATAATAAAAAAAAATGAATATGAGGTTTTTTTAGCAGGCAAGACTGTTTTGAGATGGGACAACCCCTTTAGGCTACATGGACACGAACGTTGTTTGTTTCCGTGTCTGTACCGTTTGTTTTGCGGATAGGATGCGGACCCATTCATTTCAATGGCTCTGCAAAAATGCGGGCAGCACACTGTGTGCTGTCCGCATCAGTATGTCCGTTCTGTAGACCTGCAAAAAAAATAGAACATGTCCTATTCTTGTCCGTTTCAGGCATTGTTACAATGGATCCGCAAAAAAAAAACGGATGGTATACAGACGTCATCAGTTGTTGTTTTTTTCAGATCCGCAATTGGCGGACCGCAAAACACATACGGTCGTGTGCATGTAGCCTTAAATGAATATATACATACATATAAACCGTAAATTGAAGGAAAATACAATTTTTTTTACTCAAGAGTTTTGAAAATAAAGAAACATATAAACACTACAGAAGTGATGCTTACCATCTCTTTTATTCGGCTTTTCTCCAAATTAAAGTCTAATTTGTTATTTGCTTGGACTTTGATCATTTCATCCTTAAGGGTAAGAAGAAAGATCATAAGACCGGTCAGTACAGAGAAGCATATTTCCATGCCAAGGATTTATATACAGTATGTGACTGCAGTTTTCTGAAGAAAAGCTGCCTGTCAAGACCAGCTATTGGGTCTGCAGTGTACAATCACTATGGCACCAGTACATGAATTATTCTGTCACTGTGCGGCTGCAGTAAAGCAATTTACAATAAATCCTACAGTAATGGATCTCTACTAGATACTGACGTATTTCATTTATCGCCCATATGGGACTTTCATTTCTCACCTGACATTTTTTTTACAATCACAATTCCCGAAAAGTTGGGACGCTGTATACATGTAAATTAAAACAGAATGCAATGATTTGCAAATCTCACAGACCCATATTTTATTCACAATAGAGAAAAAGTGAGAGATTTACCATTTTTTGAAAAACATAACTCATTTAAAACTTGATGGCAGTAACACATCTCAACAAAGGCTGGAAAAGTAAGTGTTACTAATAAAAAACAGCTTTGCAACTAAGTCACATGACTGGGTATAAAAGAGCATGTGAGAGAGGACGAGTGTTTCCAAGGCAAAGATGGGCAGATCTGCGAAAAACGGTGTCTAAAAATTGTGCAATTTACAGAAATATGTTCCTGAATGTAAAATTGCAAAGGCTTTGACTAGCCCACCATCTATAGTACATAATATCATAAAAAGATCCCTAGAATCTGGAGAAAACCATGTAGGCAATGGTCAACACTGACGGTCAATATTGGATGCTTGTGGTCTATGGACCCACAGGTGGCGCAGCATTAAAAACAGGCATAATTCTGTACTGGAAATCACTTCAGAAGCTCAGGAACACTTCCAAAAATCATTGTCTATAAACACAGTTCGCCTTGCAATCTACAAATGCAAGTTAAAGCTGGTTCATGCAAAGAAGAAGCCATACGTCAACATGATCTAGAAACTCCGCCATCTTCTCTGGGACAAAGCTCATCTAAGATAGTCTGAGGCAAAATGGAAAACTGTTCTGTGGACAGATAAATCAAAATTTGAAAATATTTTTGAAAACCAGGGACGCTGTAAGCTCAAGAGGAGAGGGACCATCCAGCTTGTTATCAGTGCGCAGTACAAAAAGCTACATCTGTGATGGTTTGGGGTTGCATTAATGCGTATGGAGTAGGCAGCATACACATCTGGAAGGGCACTATGAATGCTGAACGGTATATAGAGGTTTTAGAACCACAAATGATCCCATCCAGATGTCTCTTTCAGGGAAGGCCTTGTTTAATTTAGGAAGATAATGCTAAATCACATATTGCTTCCATCACAACAGCATGGCTTCGCAAAAGAAGAGTTCAGGTGCAGAACTGGCCTGCTTGCAGGTTAGACCGTTCACCAATAGAAAATAGTTTGGGCACATCATGAGAGGAAAAATCCAGCAAACACAACCCAGGACTATTGAGCAGCTAGAATCCTACATCAAGAATGGGACAACATTCCTCTACCAAAACTTCAGCAATTGGTCTCCTCACTTCCCAGAGGTTTAGAGACTGTTGTAAAAAAAAGAGAGGATGCTACACAATGTCTCAACTTTTTTGAGATGCGTTGCTGCCATCAAGTTCTAAATCAGTAGGGTTGTACTTGCACACCCTTAGTAAGACATGAAATCTATGCAAATATATGTAAACACAAAGTATAAATTGGAGAGCAAGATACAGTGTATTCGTAAAGTCTTCAGACCCCTTCACTTTTTTCACATTTTGTTATATTGCGGCCTTGTGCTGAAAAAAATAATAATAATCTAATTTTCTCTCATCAATCTGCACTCAATTCCCCTTAATGAAAACTATTTAAGAAATGTTTGCAAATTTCTTAAAAGGAAAAACTAAAACTTTTCATGGACATAAGTATTCAGACCCCTTGCTATGACACTTGAAATTTAGCTCTGGACGCTTCCCATTTCTCTTGATCATCTGAGATGTTTCTACACCTTGACCCAGTCCAACTATGATCAATTTAGTCGATGGACATGATTTGGAAAGACACATCCCTGCCTATATAAGGTCTCCCAGCTGACAATGCAGAGGAAAAACTAAGCCATGAAGAGGAAAGACCTGGCTGTAGAAGTCAGCTGCCTACAGAGCTCAAGGTGCACAGAATGTTTTCAAGAGCACAATGACCTCCATAATTCTTGAACGAAGAGGTTTGGAACAACCAAGACTCTTCCTAGAGCTTGCTGCCTGACCAAACTAAAGGAAGAAGGCAAGAAAGGTGACCAAGAACCTAATGGCCACACCGGTTGAGCTCCAAAGATCCTGTATGCAGATGGAAGAAACTTCTAGAAGGTCACCCATCACTGCAGCACTTCACCAATCTGGGCTTTATGTCATAGTGGCCATAAAAAAGCCTAAAGACACAGGAACATTTGCAAAAAAGCACCTAAAGGATTCGCAGACTGTAAGAAACAAGATTCTCTGGTCTGATGAAACCAAGATTGAACTTTTTGGCCTCAATTCTAAGCGTCATGTTTAGAGAAAACCAGGCACTAATCAATACCATCCCTACTGCGAAGCATGGTGGTGGCAGCATTATGCTGTGGAGGTGTTTTTCATTAGTGGGGACAAGGAGACTGGTCAGGGTTGAGGGAAAACTGATGGAGCAAACTATAGAGATATTCTTAATGAAAACCTGAACCAATGTGCCCTGGACCTCAGACTGGGCTGAAGGTTCACCTTCCAACAAGACAATAAACTTAAGCACACAGTCAAGACAACACAGAAGTGGTTTATGGACAACTCTGTAAATATCCTTAACCCCTTAGTGACCAAGCGATTTTCACGCATGGTTGCTAAGGAGATGATGTTAGTAAATTAATTAAAGTCAATTTACTATATTATTTCTTATTAATTAATTATATCTAATTAATTATATCTTATTAATTCTTAATGCACAATGCTTATTAAAAATAAAAAATATTAACTCGCCTCATCCACTTGATCGCGCAGCTGGCATCTTCTTCTTTCTTCTTCTTTGAGGACCTGCCAAAGGACCTTTGATGACGTCATCTCGCTCACCACGTGGTGAGCGTGGTGACGTCAGCGCAGGTCCTGCTGAATGAAGATAGAAGGATCTTCTTTCTTCATTCAGCAGGACCTGCGCTGACGTCACCGCGCTCACTACGTGGTGAGCGAGATGACGTCATCAAAAATCCATTGGCAGGCCCTCAAAGAAGAAGAAAGAAGACGATGCCGCCTGTGCGATCAAGTAGATGAGGTGAGTTATTTATTTTTTAACCCCCTCAATCCACATTTTAGTAAGCATTCTGTATTAGAAATGCTATTATTTTCCTTTATAAGGGAAAATAATACAGTAAATTGACTTTAATCAATTTACTAACATCATCTCCTTAGCAACCATGCGTGAAAATCGCATTGCATCCGCACTTGCTTGCGGATGCTATGCGATTTTCACGCAGCCCCATTCATTTCTAAGGGGCCTGTGTTGCGTGAAAAACGCAGAATATAGAACATGCTGCGATTTTCAAGTGATGCATGAAAATTACCGCTCATCTGCACAGCCCCATTGAAGTGAATGGGTCCGGACACAGTGCGGGTGCAATGCGTTCAACTCACACATTGCACCCGTGCGGAATTCTCGCCCATGTGAAAGGGGCCTTAGGATACCGGAGGTTTTTTCATTTTTGCGTTTTCATTTTTCTTCCCTATTTTCCTTGAGCCATAACTTTTTTATATTTCCGGTCACATAGCTGTATGAGGGCTTATTTTTTGCGGGACAAGTTGTATATGAGCCTATAAATAATGTTTTTTAATTTTGTTCTATCAGGGATTTTTTAAATGAGATTTACACTAGAAGTTACTCATCTATTATCCTGGCATGCCATCTGATCTCACTTGATCACGGCATCTAAAGCCTTTAATTACCGCGATCGGCATTATTGCCGGGCACGGTAATTAGCCGCAGGTCTCTGCTGTATGAAACAGCAGAGACCTGCCGGCCATGGAGCCCGCTGCACATGCGAGGGAGCGCCATGTTTACACATCGCTCCAGCGCCGTACATGTACGGTGCTCGTAGCAAACGGGTTAAACTTTTACTCAAGGGGCGCCCCTTGAAAAGCGAGGCGAAACGCGCATCGGGGTGCCGCTCATCTCTCCTCTCCAGGTCCAGGTCCGTGGGTAAGGGTGGCTCATTCTCCTATGGGTATTTCAATGTGCATTTAGTCCCTAGTTGGGGAATAGATATGTCAACCATAATAGAGTGTTCAGGAGCAGTGATTAAGGTTGTGTGGGAGTAATGATTTTTCTCTCCCTTATACCCTTCCTTCTCTCTCCTCTGACTAACGGGGACCACTGACTTTAGGATATTAACATAATACTTTCATATTACCTCATAAAGTTTTTTATGTAAACTGTATTTTGGTGTTAATCCTGTGAGCTGGATAAGGTGTAGCGTTTTTTCAGTCATATCAATCATGCTTTGGAATTTTAATATAAATATGTGTAATGGATTATTTATTGAATAAAGATGGTATTTGTTAAATTATTGCTATTTGCCAGTTTTTTGTTGGTTTTTAATTACTAACTATTAACCGCCTTAGGGGCTAGAACTCTTGTCTTATTCATCCTAATAGCGATCTATTAGGGTGAATAGGATTTAGCAGTGTCCTTGCTGCCCTGTGCTTTGTACACACAGCAGCAGGGAGCTTACCATGGCAGCCAAGGTTTAAGTAGCGTCCTGGCTGCCATGGTAACCGTTCGGAGCCCTGCAATTACACGATCGTAAGCTGCCACTGCCACCACCGATGAAAAGGGGAGGAGGGGACCCTGTAGCCACTGCCACTAATAATACAGGGAGGGAGGGGGAGGGGTAAGGGGGGTGCCACTGTGCCACCAATGATTATAATACTGGAGCGGGGGCGGGGGGTTGTCACGATACCAAAATTTTGATTCAATTTCGATACCATAAAAAAGTATTGCGATACTTGTACCATTTGATACCACGTGAAAAAAAGAAAACCTCAAAAAAGCCGTGTCCATTCCATATTTTATGGAACGTCTGGCCCATAATTTTTCTGTTACGGAATTCACCGCAGAAGAAATATTTTTTAATATTTTAATAGTTCACACTTTTTCGGAAGTGGCGATATGTAATATGTTTATTTTTTTATTGTTTGTAAACGTTATATGTAAAATTGTGAAAGGGGTCGATTTAAACTTTTAGTATTTTGGTGTTTTTTTACTTTTTATTTACTAACTATTAGCCCCCTTAGGGGCTAGAATCCTTTTCCTATTCACCCTAATAGAAATCTATTAGGGTGAATAGGACTTCACACTCTCTCACACTGCCCTGTGCATAGTACACACAGCAGCAGGGAGCTTACCATGGCAGCCAAGGCTTCAGTAGCGTCCTGGCTGCCATAGTAACCGATCAGAGCCCTGCAATTACACTGCTGGGGCTCTGATCTGAACTGCCACCAATGAAGGGGAGGAGACCCAATTAATATAACAAAATGGGGGGGGGCGTCTGTGGCCACTGCACCACCAATGATACTAATACTGGGGGGCGCACTGCGCGACCAATGGGTATAATTTGTAATACTGATTGTAATTAACACATTAATTCAAGTATAGGAGGCAGCGGGTGCCGGCGGCGGTACCACATACCCGGCCTCAATAACAGGGCATGCGATCCGCCGAACTGCGGCAATTAACCCGTCAGGCTGCCTATACTTGAATTAATGTGTTTTACATTCATTGGTGGCACAGTGGCCACAGTCCCTCCCCTCCTCCCCCCTGAAATCTCCATTGGTTCTCTAATAGATACTAGGCTGCACAGCAGCGCAGCTTAGTATCGTTAAATAGTAAGACCCGGTATCGTATCGATACCCGGTGCAACCCTAGGGGGCGCACTGTGCCACCAATGATTATAATACTGGGGTGGCGCAGTAGCGCAGCCTAGTATCAGAAAATAGCAAATCCCGGTATCAGATCGATCCGGGTCTAAAAGTATCGATTGGGTATCGAAAGTTCCATACCCGATGCAACTGTAGTGCAAACCTTGTGGCATCAAACCCAAGAAGACTGGAGGTTGTAATAGCTTCTAAAGGATCCAAAACTACGGAATAAAGGGTCTTAGTTTTTCCTTTTCAATAAATCAAGCAAAGATTTAGAATATTCTATTCATTTTCTCATGGGGTGTTGTATGCAGAATGATGGGGAAAAATGTGATATTGTTTTCTATTTTACCACAAGGCCGCAACATAACAAAATGTGAAAAAAGTGAAAGGGTCTGATGGCCTTTTAAATTATATATAGGAAACAGAATTGACTCAGACCCACAGCAGTTAGGCTACCTCCGCTCCGTCCGCAAATTTTGCGTCCGTAAAAAAAAAAAACGGACGACGGACCGTTTTTTTTTACAGATCGTTTTTTTTGGAAGATCCATTGTAATAATGCCTATCGTTGTCTGCAAACGTGAAAAAAATAGGACATGCTCTATTTTTTTGACAGAAGGTAAACACGGACCACGGATGCGGAACAAAAACGGTTAACCATCCGCATTTTTTGACGGATCCATTGAAATGAATGGGGAAGCATCCCATCCGTTAAAAAAAAAAACGGAACGGACACGGAAACAAACAACGGTCGTGTGCATGAGGCCTTAGGCTACATGCACATGACTGTTGGTGTTTTGCGGTCCGCAAACCGCAGATCTGCAAAACATGGAAGCTGCTCCGTGTTCCGTTCCGCAAATTCCGCGGCCCATTATAGAAATGCCTATTCTTGTCCGCAAAACGGACAAGAATAGGACATGCTCTATTTTTTTTGCGGGGGCACGGAACGGGGCAACGGATGCGGACAGCACACGGAGTGCTGTCCGCATCTTTTGCGGCCCCATTGAAGTGAATGGGTCCGCACCCGAGCCGCAAAATATGCGGCTCGGATGCGGACCACAACAACGGCCGTGTGTATGAGGCCTTAAGCTGCAGATTTGTCATGGATTTTCCCTATAGATTCAATGTGTAATCTGCAGCAAAAGCCACATGAAGCATACGTGGATTTTGCTGCACAATGGCCTAGGATTGGTGAGGAAACCTGTGGTGGATTTCTTCTGATACATCTGGTCTGTATGATTACCACACTTTTGCTTGTAAAAAAAAGTCTGCCCATCAGAAATGACCCTACCACAAAAGGCCAGATTTACAAATGTGCCTGCGCCAAAAACCTGTCTGAAAGGTGGCACAAATTGATGCAATTTTGGCGCATCTAGGGATGCTAGACTTTTTTCTGACATGTTCAAAAAGGGAGCGGGCTGAGCGAAAAGGGACAGTGCTTTGTGAGAACGGGGGCAGGGGTTAAGATGAAGTTGTTTAGCACCTAAATTGCATCACAAAATGTGTCTCAGTGTAAGCCAACCTATAGTTGGTATAGAGTAAGAGAAAAGTGACTATCCCTGCACCACATTTATCCTCCAGCATAAGCCACTGTAAATAATCTGGTGCTTACACTGTCCTTAGGCTAGGGCTACATGACGTTGTGTGTTGCAGAAAAGTCCTGCAACTTTTTTTTTTTATAATGATAGTCAATGGTGTTGCACTGCCAACTTGGATGGATTTGTTGCGACTGTCGCATTGACTATCATTATAAAAAAATTCAAAAAAATGTTCTGCAGCAAGAGATCGCACGACATATAACACTGTGTAGCGCTAGCAATTTTAGGGAATCGAGTAGCTTCCCTTGAAGCTTCATTTAAATGCTGCACGAAGATCCGTATCCGTACAGCGTTAAAATGTATGGGTTCCAGCGAGGGAAATTCGTTATCACTGAAGTCACTTCAGGGGATAACTCCGGGATTTGATTCTTCGACTTGAAAACCATTTTAAAACTTGGTACCAAAGCCGGCTTCCGATTTCAGTTTTAAAATGGTTTTCAATTTTAAAAATCAAATGCTCAAAAATCAAAAGTTATAACTCATTTCACCTCATCGGAGCCCATACATTTGATTACTGTATGGAGACTAGTCTCTGTAAAGTATTCAAACAAAGCTTTGACCGAGCTCACGTTACTCATCACTAGTTGGGATTAACAAATCTGGACCACACTACTATATTAGGATGTAATATTCAGCTGTATTAGCGATTCCCAGTTGTTATCAAGAACCCATCAGAGCGCAGCTTTCATTTCTTGAATTGCTATGGAAAAATGAAAGCTGCGCTGTAATGTTATAGGCTACAAGGCCAGTTTTTCTGTCATTACCTATGTATGTAGACTGTTCTAGCACACGATATTGATGATTCATCCTTAGGATAAGGCTACATGCACACGACCGTTGCCTGCCTCCGCGTCTGCTCCGTCCGCAAATTTTGCGTCTGTCAAAAAAAACGGATGACGGACCGTTTTTTTTGGAAGATCCATTGTAATAATGCCTATCCTTGTCCGCAAACGTGAAAAAAAATAGGACATGCTCTATTTTTTTGACGGAATGTAAACACGGACCACGGATGCGGAACAAAAACGGTTGACCATCCGCATCTTTTGACGGACCCATTGAAATGAATGGGGAAGCATCCTATCCGTGAAAAAAAAAAAGGAACGGACGCGGAAACGAACAACGGTCGTGTGCATGAGGCCTAAGTCATCAATAACTGATCGGTGGGAATCCAGTTGCCAGCACCCCCGGCGATCAGCATACCAAGCACAGCATTGCACATTGTATAGCGGCCCACTGTGCCTAGGCCATGATGATAGATGAGGGTATTGGCCTAGGACAGGGGTGCACAACCTTTTCTGGTTGGGGGCCACATTGTCAGCCTGAACCTATTCCAAGGGCCGAAAATAAAACTTAAAGGGGTATTACCAACTGAAACACTGTATGTTTGGCATATTGAACATACAGTATATACTATAAATGTCTAGTTACAGCTCTAGGACTCCCATCTAATAGGAGAATACATGAAAGATACATGTAAGAAGCCATAAGACATAGACCTGCATGTCTTTTACCAGATGTTTGGGGGCCGCACAGAATGGTATCGAGGGCCGCATGTGGCCCCTGGGCCACAGGTTGTGCACCCCTGGCCTAAGAGGACGCAACAGTGCTCACTGGAGAGCTATGAACTCTTCAAACAGCTGATCAGCAGGGGTGATATCCTGAGGATAGGCCAGGCATCAGCAACCTTCGGCTCCCAGCTGTTGTGAAACTACAATTCCCAGCATGCTCGATTCATTTCTATGTAAGTTCTTAGAAGAGCAGAGCAACTATGCATGCTGGGAGTTGTAGTTTCACAACAGCTGGGAGCCAAAGGTTGCCTACCCCTGCAATAGGCCATCAATATTGAATTCTCAGAAAACCCCTTTAAACCCTTGAATCTGCAAAGTAGAGCAGATATCTGTTTCAATACTTACAGTCAACTGCTTCTTCAGTTGTTCTAGCTCACTCTTTAATTTCTAGAGAAAACAAATAAGAACAGCTTAACAGTTCGGAATATTTAAAACTATAAAGACCAAGGGGAACCCTAAAAATGCAGTCCGCTCTGTATGTGTCCTGCTACAGAGCAGAAAGGCCTGAACAAACTGATATACGGTTTATAGGTAAAGATTCTGAATAAAGTGTAACCTGCTCCCTCTGAGCGTCAGAATCCAGGAGTTGGTCACACTCAATGATTGCCAGTAGGGATGAGCGAATCGACTTCGGATGAAACATCCAAAGTCGAATCGCATAAAACTTACTTCTTATACTCTATGGAGCAGGAGTGCCGTACAGTATCAGAATGTATTGGCTCTGATGAGCAGAAGTTATTGCTTCGCGAAGTCTTGCGCAATAACTTCATAAATTAATTTGTACTGTAAAAAAACATTTCCCGAACTCGGGTTCGGTTCCAAGTTTTTTCGCTCATTCCTAATTGCCAGCCTTGCCTGTATGACTGAGCACACAAGTATGGCTGCCGATCATGCATTTAGACCGCCCACATGACTCCTAAGCATAGAAAGAGCAGAAATCTTTTCCCACAATACTACATATCAGTCTGCTCTATATCATGATGCCGGTATATAGCATTTTCACAGTGACAGCTTCCCTTTTAGGATAATTTCTACACAAAATGTAAAAACAGTTATGAACTAGGAATTCAGACAAGTAGCCAGAGATATTGGCATCGTTTTTATTCTGTTACAGCGGGCCAGGGGCAGACTGGCCACATACCTCACAGGGAAATGTCCCGGTGGGCCGATGCTCAGGTGCCACCCAGGCCCTCCTCATGGCCTGTGGCCAGGTACACAACAGTCCCCAGTCCGCCCCCGAAGAACTACTGTCGACGACCGTCTACTGTCTATCAGGGGGTCACCAGTCTCTCCCCCGATGGAGTGTGTCGGAGGAAAGAAGGATCAAGCATAACTGATTTGAACAAGCCCAATCTTTTTTCTAGTGGAATATAAGGCAGTACTGGAGGGGTCTGGCATTCCCATAAGAAAACACATGATGATTGGACTGCACACAGGACTCAGGAGGTATTGCTGATCTCCGAATGAGCATTCAGTCGACAGCTTGTTCTTGAAAGTCTCCTCTGTACCTTCATCCCCTACTGCCTCTTTCTTCTGCAGTTGTATTCTAATTTCTTGTCCTAAAGACTGCTACAGCTGATAAAGCTTGAAAAAACACAAGAAAAACATACATGCAGTAAATAAATGACTGCATGTAAGAGGAAGCTACTCGGCTTTGGTAAGCTAGGAATGTCTTCCAAGCAATGACAGCAAGAGAATGAATCCTTTAGGTTCACAGATGACTTCCCTGGACATCCCAGAACATGTGTGATCCATGAATTACCTCATGATTAGAGACGAACGAACTTCTATTTTTAGTTCGGCGTCCAAAGTTCAATCCAGTGCTGAGCCACGCCCCCTGCGCTGATCACATGACGGTGACGTCACCCCAGGTCTTTAGGGTTGTCCAAGGTTCGGGTTCATTGAAGAATCCCCTTATGAATTCCAAATGCTGTTATGGTCCGCGGTAGCGGAATCCATAACGGGATGCTACGATTACCCCAACCCGAACTTTGGACGCCGAACTAAAAATAGAAGTTCGCTCATCTCTACCTATGATCCACACCATTAATAACTGTAAAACTCGTCACAACACTGAAGCATGGTTAGATGGGGAACAGAAGCATCTGGAAATAAGAAGAGCAAATTCCACTGAGAGTTCAGGGGGCGCCAAAAAAAGTTATCCCTCATATTTCCTGTCTTCGAACAGTACCTCATTTTCTGTTCTTAGAGATGAGAATTCACTTTTCTCCAAGATGATCATGTCCTTCTTTGCAGAGGCTATGTGTGACATGACCTGCTGAAGACTGATCTCCTGTAATAAAACGCACAGACCCTCAGTTAGCTTCCTGGAAAGCTCAATATCCAACTGCATGTCTGACAAGGTACGGACCCCTTAGAAACTTGCCCTACTCTTCCCCTGAGCTCCCTACTTTAGGGATCCCACAGAGAACTCATGAGGAACTCTACCCAATCTTAGAGAGAACTGTGTGGATATACTATCACAGCCATACAGGCCTTTTATCCCCTCCCTGCCCCGATCCCATCACTAATCTAGATAGACAACCACTTCAACTACTACAAATGATGCCTTCGCTACCTTAGAACCCATGGATGTTACCATTATCCGGACAGCAGCACCAGTGATATGATAAAATAGCAAAGTCACTTCCAGCACCTCGTGTCGGTCCTGCCTGCCAGTTTTGTTATCCTGGCTGCAGTGGTGATTTCACTGCTGCCGTCAATCACTGGCCTCAGCAATGACATCTTATACACTGCAGAGGCCATCGATTTGCTGCACAGTGCACCTCTGCAGCCAGGAAGACGACATTAGCGCTGAAGGACAGGAGCATGACTCTTGAAGGCTTCTCTTAGTACGTTGTTACATTTGCAGCTGATCCCAGGGATTTTTATTTTTTTACTCAGATAACCTTTAAAGAGGACCTTTCACCGGTCCAAAGTTTGTTAGTGAAAGGTATGTACATGCAGAGTGGCACCCAGGGATGTCCCTGCACTTACTTGTATCCCTGGGTGCCGCTCCGTTCGCCTGCTGTAGCTCCCGGTACCGATGCACGTGCGGAGGCTAATTTTGCCTTGGGAGGAGACATCCTCTTTTGCCCTGGGTGTCTCCTTCTCCCAGGCTGGAGAGCTGGCCAATCGCAGCGCTCAGCTCATATCCTGGGAGGATAAAAAATTATCAGAAGCACGAGCGCCGGTACCGGGGGCTACAGCGGACGAACAGAGCGGCACCCAGGGATACAAGTAAGTGCAGGGTCATCCCTGGGTGCTGCTCTGCATGTACATACCTTTCACTAACAAACTTTGGACCGGTGAAAGGTCCTCTTTAACTACCATAGATGATTAGGGATGTCACCCTCAGCCCATCACATTGACAGACCACCATGAAGAAAACATTTTGGTTGTCTGGTGGGACCAGAAACTATATGGGAAAGCGACTTTAGGGAAGCCCAAACCTAACTGTTCCTTCATAGTTTTTTTGAAGACTTAGGGACACTTTAAGCAGTCTACATAACTAAGACATCAGTTAGCCCACCCCCCTTTCTCTCTTCGATCTGACCTGCTGTACTTTGGAAACCATGTCGTGATATATGAGGTCCATATTGGTATTCATGATTTTAAGCAGTGCTGACACAATCATCTCCGACTGCTGAGTTGTGAATCCTAAGTAAGACATAAGTTAATGAAGATGAGATAATAAAGTAGAATATCTGAAGATATAATGAACCACAATAGACCCTACAAGCACAAGACATGGACAGTTCGTCACCTTTGGCCTCCAGGACTTGAACCACCATGTGGGTATCAAAGTAGACTTTCTTTCCCACTGGTGAAAACACGTTCCTTTTATGTATGTTCCTTCCTGATGCACACAGCATATTACAAGCTGTCAAACAGAGCAGAGAGTGGACACGTTAGCAATACTGTACTATGCCGCACATCGCACACTCCTGCGGACAGGTCACTTCTGCCTGACGGTAAATGGCGATACAACAGTGCTATAAATCACTGTCCACTGATTGGCTGGTGGTGGATTATGTAGGCAATATCTTAAATGTCCCAGACAACTCCTTTAAAGCGGTTTTCCAGTAAGATCTTGTTTAGAGTATTGCTCCGAAAAGGTTAAAAATAAAGAATCATTACTCACCTCCATCAATCCCCCACCGCTGCCCTCATGCTAGCTGGTCTTCACTTCCTGGTCCTAGCTTGACCCATAGAGAACCCAGGAAAAGTGCACTCAGCTAATCATTAGCATTTCCAGTCTGTCAGCTCGGGATCAAAAGTGAAGCACAGCGGCGGGATTGGTGGAGGTGAGTAATGACTCTTTGACCCCTTTGACTAATATGCGTAAAAACAAAATTCTACTGGTAAAACAATTAAAGGGGCCGCGCAGGCAATATATATATCTGATCTGCAGGGTTCTGACACCCGGGACCCCCTCCAATCAGCTGTTTGAACAGGAGGTGACGCTCCATCTGTAGCGGTGGCGTAGTGTCATTACAAGTACTCCCTCCATTCAAGTGAATGAAGTGAGTACTTATGATTACACTGTACGTCCGAGATGATGGGTAGTGTAATGAAGAGGAAGTAGTGCTGCTGCCTCACCAAACGGCTGATTAGCGGGGGTGCTGGGTGTCGGACCCTTGAGGACAGGTCATCAATATGAATACAACCTGAAGAAGCTCCTAAAGGCGCCACATAATTTAGACATTATATGGGGACGTAATACAGGCATGTACAAGAGCCCTTAGTACGGCACCTGATTGTCAAAATCCTCATAATCTAGGATGGAACAAAAATAATCCAATGATGGATTAACAGGGTCCACTGTGTCCTCATAGCTACAAAGCACAGACATTAACCCCGTGCCATCGCAGCAAGATTTGACTTTGTGACCACCCGTCTGTGAGCCATAAAAGCACATTAGAAGCCTGGTCTCTTCCTAGCCCAGTGACGTCACATGGCCTGGGTGCAGCTCAGTCCCATTTACGTGAACGTGGCCTAGGTGCAATAACAAGCACAGCCACTATACAATGTACGGTGCTCTGCACTTACTGGAGCACCTCAGCCGCTTCAAACAGTAGATAGACGGCGGTGCTGGGTGTCGGACCCCCATCAATCTAATACTGATGACCTATCCTGAGGGTAGGTCAGTTATGGCTAACCTCCGACAATCCAGCTGTGGTGAAACTACGACTCCCAGCATGCTCCATTAATTTCTATGGAGTTCCGAGAACAGCCAAGCAAGTGCACATCTTGGGAGTTTTACCACAGCTGGAGTGTCGGAGGTTAGCCTACTGGGATAGGTCACAATAACGCCTTCTGTCAATTTGGACCCGCCTACAACATGGGGCCACTTTTACGTTTTTTCCAGGGCTACTTTAAGCTCCCAGTCCGCCCTTGCCGGCAGCTGTAAGGAGGAGGGGCAGGAAAGTACGGGATCGGTGCGCTGTACCCGAGGACGCCGGCTCTATCGTCTGCAATATGAAAAAACTGGGGCTGACAGGAAATCTTCACATGCAGCGCTTTCCTGCCAGTCAGAAACATTCAAGACTTTTTTTTTTAACCAAAGGTTTTCCCACTAAAATGCAGAAGCTCTGTTTCATGTCCATGTCAGACCGCCATCTCGTGTCACATGACATGGGTAAACTAAAACCGCCGCAGTGTGATCAGAGCATAGAACCCCGTCATCCATAACTACTAAATGGATTTCAGGGCAATTTTTACATTCTATCTGCCCTAGTACTGTGTTGTATTGGACATTATGGGAGAACAAGTCAATGAAGTCTGATGTCTAGGCTGAGACTTGTAGTTTCTTGCCATCAACAACTGCGCATGCGCTGGTATAAGACTGCACTCACCTCTGGTGCGCGGCTTCCGTGCCGCAGTGACGTGCAGACGCCTCACGCAGGAGTAGGTACAACCTAGCATCGGCTTCATGGCAGAATGTCCGTAGCCCAACATACTGAGGCAGCTGTGGCCTCCTGCTTCCTTCCGATACTTGTCCTAGAACAGGAGCATGTCTCCTCCGCTTAACAAACTCCGTAATAAAATCCCAGCGACGTCCTCCACATTTATTTATTTGCGTTTAAAACCAGCAGTGCTGTGCAGCAAAGAAGCGATAAAGTTCTGAGGATACAAAAGTTTGCCGCGGAAGTGGGCGTGTCTTTGCCCTCAGTCAGCTGTCTCACGGTGGGCCTGTCTGCTGCACAGGAGCCATTTTGGGTGAGCCATTTGAGAGCATTACCAGCTATTGCAGAGTGTGGCCACAAGGCGGCGCTCCAGGCACTAACTGAAAACTTTATTTAGACCCTGCAGTGATTCATAAAAGGCGTGCCAATAGATAGCTGTGATGCATTTTTTTTTAGTGCATTACAATTTTTAAAAAAACCTTTTGCCACTTTGAACATCAGTAGGACAGGGCAGACTTATTTTTGGCACCAGAGGATCAGTAACAATTAATGCTTGTGTGCAGCTTTTTAACCCCTTTTTTCTTATCCCTATCATTTTATTCTCTGTGTCAGGAGCACGCTAGGCCGTACAGTAAAGCTCACATACATGGCTCCCATGAATTAGACTAGGACTTGCGCACGACACTCTTCTCGTGTCGGATTCTGTAATACTGAACATGCCACTGGGGCAGGGATGGGCAAACTGCGGCTCTCCAGCTGTTGTAAAACTACAATTCCCACCATGCCCTGCTGTAGGCTGATAGCTGTAAGCAGTCTTTGCATGCTGGGAGTTGTAGTTTAGCAACAGCTGGAGAGCCGCAGTTTGCCCATCCCTGCACTGGGGGAAAGGGGGCAGGCTGTGCTGTTACTACTTGGGAAGCTGAAAGAGAACATGCTATGATAGGTTGAGTCTCTGCTGTGACTACTAGGAGGAGTGGGAAAGATACTGCTAGGGGGAAAAAATATGGGGAAACTAGGACTGTTTTGTTGCACCATTTAGTGTCTATGGGACAATAGAAACAGGTGCACTTAGCTGGGCACCACAATGGATAGACATTTGTCACTTATACTGTGGCACAGCCCCTTTAAATAGTCAATATAACATCTGCAGTCATCACAAATGGGAGCCTAAAGCATACCTGAGTTTCCAAAAAAAAAGCTGTGCATAACGGTTGTACTTCTTTTTACAATCATACCTGTGTACCATAATGTCTATTAACCTAATTATTAATCCCCTTTTCAGCTGCACAGCAGGGTGCATCTCTCTCACAAACAGGGGACGACTCCCTTATGTGGAATCTGCCAGGACTGTACTGCTGTGACATCCTGCCCTTTACTTCCCACTATGTTTGTTTTCAGCCTGGAGTTCACAGAACGGATATGGAGGGAGAAATCACTCTTACAGAAAGGAAGGACGCTCCAGTGACGTTCAGAAGCAGTGTGGAAGCAGTTCTTTTATCAGGCTCAGGATCTCGGCGAGCTCTGGCATGCCCCCACTTCCTCTCCGCATCTTCTGTGTCTCTGTTACTAGGGATGGATCTTGCCTGTCAACAGGCAGTGGTCTTTAGGTTAGGTGGAAGTGAGACTCCTAGTGCCCAAGACTTTACAGCATTTTTTTCAGATTGATGCATCTCAGATTTTTTTCAATGAATTGATTTATAAATTTGCAATTCACACCATTCTCTATTAAATGTAAGACTCGATCAGAGCCCCTGGGGCAGAATCACTGGACTCCTATCGAAAGCTGTGGCAAACTGTGATCTGAAGGCTCCTAGGCCTGTCATAGTGAGCTGCCAGCAAAACTCTGACCCAGACACTGCCTGTTAAAATCCCATAAACTGCAATGATACTCTAATGCAGTCTATGGTACAATCACTTAGATTGCATGTGCAAGTCCCCTAAGGAGACACCGAAATATTAAAATTGCCCTCCATTACTAATTTTACACATAAAAATAAAAAAAAGTCATTGGTATCGCTGTGTTAGAAAAACTGTTAAAAAATAAAAAATATTTATTGTGCATAGTGAATGCCATCCCAGAAAAAAAAAATCGCCAACTTGCTGTTTTTATGGTCAGGTTGCCCTCTCCTCCAAAAAATTAAACAAAAAGTGATCAATAAGTCATGTAACCCAAAACAGCACCAATATAAACTACAGCTTGCCCCACAAAGCTATGTAGACGTAAAATTACAAAAGTTTTGATTGTCAGAATATGGCAATGCAAAGAAAATAAAATCCTAGAGAAGCCCTTTAAGGGGTTTTCCTGCCTAGGCAGTTCCCTGTTCAGTGTGTGCATCTTTCATCTTTTCCAAATATGGCTCTTACCAGTTAGATGTCGTTTTCAGAGCTGCCTCTTTCTTCTTTTATCACATCCTCTCCTCCCTTTTAGTTTACTGCTTGTTGTCAAGGGTTATGGCCACTGCTTAAAGGGGTTGTCTCACTTCAGCAAATGGCATTAATCATGTACAGAAAGTTAATACAAGGCACTAGGGTTGTTTCGGGTATGGAACTTTCGATACCCAATCGATACTTTTATGCCAGTATCGATTCGGTATCGGAATGTTAATTTTTTCAATACTAGACCGCGCTACTGCGCAGTCTAGTATCTCCTGTTATGGGAGGATACGGCGTGTGCAGCGCTCGGCACACACTGTGTTCCCTCAGGCCATAGACAGTGGGGAAGGAGGAAGGTAGGGAATCCCTCCCTCCTATGACGCGGCCGCCGGTGATTAGTGCGGGAGGAGGGACATGGGAGGAGACAACTGCTGCGCCGGGCGAATGGCAGCAGCCTCCTCTTCCTCGGTGTCCTGTGCCCTCCGCCTGCAACAAGCACCCGGCCTGCAGCTCTGCCCCCGTTTTGCCCACACAATATTTATTAGCCTTTATTACAGATACAGGAGGTGGGTGCCGGCGGTATCCGCCTCCTGTATCTGTATTAAAGGTTAATTATTGTGTGGGCAGTGCGATTCCCCTCCACGTATTAAACTTAATGAGTGGGCAGGGCGCCCTCAATCCCGCCCCCCCCCCTCCCAGTATTAAAGTTTTTAGATCATTGGTGGCAGTGGCCACAGGGTCCCCTTCATTGGTGGCAGTGGCAGTTCCCCATGGCAGCCAGGGCTTCAGTAGCGTCCTGGCTGCCATGGTAACCGATCGGAGCCCTACATTGCGATCGGTTACCATGGCAGCCAGGACGCTACTGAAGCCCTGGCTGCCATGGGGGCTCCCTGCTGCTGTGTGCACAGGGTAGAAGGGAAATGTGAAGTCCTATTCACCCTGATAGAGATCTATTAGGGTGAATAGGACAAGGGATGAAAAGATCCCAGGTCCTACCCCTAAGGGGGGAAATGGTAAATAAAAATTAAATAAAAAGTAATAATAATAAAAAAAAAACACACACACCGAAATATTAACTATAAATCGCCGCCTTTTCCAATTTTACATATAAAATATATAGATAAACATATAACATATCGCCATATCTAAAGTCCGACTCCAAACTGTTTTTTTGGGACGTTTTTTTTTTCCGCGTGGTATCGAATGGTATCGAGTATCGCAATACTTTTTTATGGTATCGATACCGAATCAAAATTTTGGTATCGAAAAAACTCTACAAGGCACTTACTAATGTATTGTGATTGTCCATATTGCCTTCTTTGCTGGCTTGAGTCATTTTTCCATTACATTATACACTGCTCATTTCCATGGTTACAACCACCCTGCAATCCATTAGAGGAGGTCGTGCTTGTACACTATAGGAAAATGCGTTAGCCTGTGTGAGCTCCCATGGTCCCAGTAATTACACAGTACAACAGGACTTGTACAGAACACGTGAGCATTTTATTACTTCACATGAGTAGATGCATAGTTCTTTCCTTATAGTATGCCATAATGCAATAAGACAATAATGTAAATTCAATATCATGTACACCCACTGCAAAGACGAGCCCTGCTGCCTCAGTTGGCCTCATAATCACATCCATGGCTTTAGTTCTTAAAAAGCCTGGTATTATAGTAATCTGATTTGCTGGCTGTATTTCACATTCTTTGCACTCTGGCCTTATATATGGCGAATAACCCCAGGTTATGCTTTTTATCTTACATAGACTATAATTTTTAAGACAAATGGATGATTTGCATAGATTAGAGTTTTTTTTTTTTCTTTAAAGGGAATCTGTCACCTAATTTTCCTATATTTTTGTTGTATGCCAATGAGGCCCAAAGTGCCCAGCAGGGAGTCAATAACTTTTCAAAGAGCCCAAGAACACCTCCTCCAAGTGGCCAAGAACACTTCCTCCAAGAGCCCAATAACACTTCCTCCAAGAGCCCAATAACACTTCCTCCAAGAGCCCAAGAACACTTCCTCCAAGTGCCCAAGAACACCTCCCCAAGAGCCCAAGAACACTTCCTCCAAGTGCTCAAGAACCCCTCCCCAAGAGCCTAAGAACACCCGCTCCAAGTGCCCAAGAACACCTCCCCAAGAGCCCAAGAACACTTCCTCCAAGTGCCCAAGAACACCTCCCCAAGAGCCTAAGAACACCCCCTCCAAGTGCCCAAGAACACCTCTGCCAAGTGCCCAAGAACATCACCTCCAAGAGCCCAAGAACACTTCGTCCAAGAGCCCAAGAACACTTCGTCCAAGAGCCCAAGAACACTTCGTCCAAGAGCCCAAGAACACTTCCTCCAAGAGCCCAAGAACACTTCCTCCAAGAGCCCAAGAACACTTCCTCCAAGAGCCCAAGAACACTTCCTCCAAGTGCCCAAGAACACCTCCCCAAGAGCCCAAGAACACCTCCAAGAGCCCAAGAACACCTCCTCCAAGTGCCCAAGAACACCTCCCCCAAGTGCCCAAGAACAATTCCTTCAAGTGCCCAAGAACACCTACTCCAAGAGCCCAAGAACACCTCCTCCAAGAGCCCAAGAACACTTCCTCCAAGTGCCCAAGAACACCTCCCCAAGAGCCCAAGAACAACTCCTCCAAGTGCCCAAGAACACCTCCAAGAGCCCAAGAACACCTCCTCCAAGTGCCCAAGAACACCTCCTCCAAGAGCCCCAGAACACCTCCCCCAAGTGCCCAAGAACACCTACTCCAAGTGCCCAAGAACACCTACTCCAAGTGCCCAAGAACACCTTCTCCAAGAGCCCAAGAACACCTCCTCCAAGAGCCCAAGAACACCTCCACCAAGTGCCCAATACCGCCTCTTCAGTTGTTCCCAGTACCTCCCATTTGCCCTCTTCTGTACCATCACTATTTTCGTTCAATTCTGCACGTGTCGCATGCGCTCTACCTACTGTGAGTTCAATGCCCACTGCAGGGAATGCAGTGCGCAAGCGCAGGCAGATTCCTGACGGACTCACACTCAGAGCGAATGCATCTCTGACAGAATTGAATGAAAATAGTGACATTGCAGATGAGGTGCAGACAAGTGGCCCCTTGTGGTACAGGTGTCCAAATTAACAGAAGGTGAGGAAACTCAAATAGGCAGGGCCAGCAATACCATAGTGTAAAATACTGTCCCAGTAGAACCATATACCAGAGAGCAGCACAATATAGTACCCCAAAAGCTGTCCTTCTGTTCTGGCCATCAATAGATGCCATTTTCTGTCCTCCAGTTGTCTCGGATTAAGATATGGAGCAGGGGGCTTAGGAGGTGAGATGTGGGCCACAGCAGTTGAATTCAGATGGCAAGTGCAGTCACTAGTGGGGTACATGAGTTTCTGATTCTCACAGGGTTAATCACCGCTGAGAGCTTATTATGTCCCTGGCCAGCGGCAGAGAGACCAATCCACCCCTGATCCTAACAAAGGTATGGTTTTAATTACTTCAGGCAGCACTACATTGCATTGCCATGGGTTAAGTATAGGAACATTAGGTGACAGACTGTCTTTAAAGCTGATGTGCAGATTACAATAATGGATTACTTCAAAATTTTCCAGATTAACCATAAAACTTCTATTTGAAACAAAAATTTTATTTAAAAAAAGATAAGTAGCACCAATGAGTGCTAAGGAAGGCTAGGGGAAGATAGAATGTTATACAAAGGGTCAACTGTAAGAAGATCTGTTTTATTTTATTTATTCCTAATAATTCAAACTCCTAATTCCACTGCAGAAATACGATTCCTTTGAAAATGTGACTTTATCATATACAGATGTAATAGAACATATTTTATTAAAGGGGTTGTCCCACTAAGAATGTGTATAGTTAATTCTAGACTATAATTATAACAGTAGTTTAGCATTTACACTATTACTATTCCCTAAAAATACCCTCAGATATTCCAGGAATAATATTAGTATGGAGCTGTTTGCTGTTTCTTTTGAACAACCTTTCTGTGTCCACCTCAGTAAATGTGCAGAGGTGGACACAAATACTCATTCTCAATGACAACAAGAGGTGCACGGAGGTGAACCTGTGCCCAGACAGATCGCCTGATTAGAAGAATGGCACATAGGGATCCATTCTGTACTGCAGGTGACATTGGACCTCATACCCTAAGCCTAGGGTGTCTCCACAGAACATCAGAATGCATTTGCATGACATTGGGCTACGAACCAGATGTCCAGCTACAGATGTTCCTTTGACCTAACACCATTGTTCTCAAAGGCTATCATGGTGCACAGCAAAGTGGCAATAGAGGTCCTTTCTTTTAAGTGATGAGTCACACTTTTGCCTCAGCCGCAATGATATCCGAAGATTGGTCTGGAGACTGTGTTCGGCAGCCCCAGGAAGAAGAAGCCTTCTTAAAGGAACGTCACACCTATCCTACTCTTTCGGTTATGGTGTGGGATGCCATAATGTGTGGTTGCTGGACCCTTCTAGTCTTCATTTCAGGTACACTAACAGTTCAGTGTTACATTGATTTGATCATGGAACCAGATGAGTCAAAATCCAATGAGTCCTAGGAGCTGTTTTTCTACTGTGAGCAGCCTGCACGGCCTAAATATGCTACCATGGCCTGCAGTGTCGAGAGACTTCTCTCCCCTAGCACACATTTGGGATGTCATTGGTCAGCAACGGCAAAGGGAGCTGGCAGCAGATAATCTTGATGATTTGTGTGCCCTAGTGCATTCAGCATGGCAGAACATTACTCAGACAATAGAGATGAGCGAACTTTAAAAAAAAGTCCGGTGTTCGGCGTTCGGGTTGTGGTAAGTCGCGCATCCCGTTATGGATTCCACTATAGCGGCATATGGAATCCATAAGAGGCGACTGCCACCAACCAGAACTGTTGAACAACCGAAGGACCTGGGGTGATGTCACCGTCATGTGATCAGTGCAGGGGCGTGGCTCAGCACTGGATTTGATCCCGTGCTGAGCCACGCCCCCTGCACTGATCACATGACAGTGACGTCACCCCAGGTCCTTCGGCTGTTCAACAGTTCGGGTTGGTGGCAGCCACCCCTTATGGATTCCATATGCCGCTATAGTGGAATCCATAACGGGATGCGCGACTTACCACAACCCGAACGCCGAACTTTTTTTTAAAGTTCGCTCATCTCTATCAGACAATTAACACATTCCTTGGCATGCTATCAATGAGGTTAAGTGCATGCATTTCTGTGCGTGGCGCACATACTTGATACTGAATAAATCAAGATATTTTGAATATTTTTTTTGCATTTTGTTGTTATTTGCACATCATTATCATTTATATCCATCCTGTGATTTCCCTTAATTCCACGACTTTTCCTTCTTGGTGTTGCAGTTTCAGTGTTGAGGAGTGTAGTAATACTTGTTAGGCTTCGTTCACATCACCGTTCAGCTTTTCCGTTCTCCTGCTCCGTTTAGGGAGCCGAACGGAGCCTAAAGACCCCGTAGACTATAATAGGGTCCGTTAGTTGTCCGCTCAGAAGATGATTTTGGAGCAGAGACAAAAGTCCTGCATGCACTATTTTTGTCTCCGCTACAAAATCATCTTCTGAGCGGACACCTAACAGTCCCCTTTATAGTCTATAGGGTCTTTAGGCTCAGCTAGGACTCAGTTATGTCTAGAATCCGTCCTTTCCTAAACGGAGCAGGAGAACGGAAAGGCTGAACTGTGATGTGAACGAAGCCTAAATGGATTTCACTATAAACAATATTTGTAGGATAACCTCTTGAATAAATTGCATTAATTTTTACTCAGCAATGCTAGGCAATAATTTATAGCACATTCAGAGCAGAGAAGAAAGGATGACAGCCATGAGTGTGACACTACATAGAATTAATGACACCACTAATTGTTTTTCGCCGCAGCACTGGCGCCTGTTTCCTCCTTCCTCCACAGAGAGCAGTACAGTTGAAGAGACGTCAGCGCTATCAAGCTCATCATTCATGTTTGCTGTGGCTTCCACAGTCCACCTTAACACATTAACTTTCAGCTCCATGTCAGTGATCATCTGGTCCACCTTCAAAATTTCATTTTCTAGTTCACTGTGCTCCAGATTCGCTTTGTAAGTTGGTGAATCACTGTAGTTGATGTTCTGAACGCTCAGTGCCCTGGAGGCAATAGCTGAAGTGCCGCCTAGAAAATAAAAGGTACTTTAGAAACCTGAATTAGGATAGCTAGTGCACATCTTTAGAGCTATGTTATTAGTAGTAGATTCGAAAGCATCAGACAGGATGCTCACAGGGCAATAGCCATTTTTAAAATCTTTTAAGAAAATAAGTCATCCAACTATTTCTCTTGCAATGTTTCTTCCATTTATGCCTTAGAAGCAGACATGTTAATATTTGCATGTAAAGAGTAGCATCTGATATAAGCAATGATATTTCTTCCACTGGTATAACCCATTTTATGATATTATTGTACATAAAAGAATATAGTTATAAAATAAAAAATAGAAGTGATCCATAGAAAAAGCTTAAGTGGGTTGTTTGTCCCAGGGACTTTTCTGGCAGACCCCTCTAGCGTAACCAGACCTGCAGAGGGAATCATACTTGCGTCATGTCACTGGGTCATATTACGCATGGGGCACATGTTACCGTTGCGGACAGACATTGGCTGCAGTGGCCACGTGACCCATTTGAAACTGTATGTTGATGTGGGGAGACTGTCGATAAGAAGATGCGGCGGGGGAGCGAAGGAATAAGGTAAATATGAGGTCTGGCCCCTCTGGAGGGTCTTCCAGAAAAGCCCCTGGAGTGAACAACCCCTTTAATTTTATTAATATAGACAAAGAGTCATACAACATTTTTACTTTATGTTTCATCATATGCTAAAAGCAGAGCAGAGATAACAAATTATGACACAATAATATAATAAAGTAATTATAGCTATATATCCCGGAAATGGAGAGGCACTGGGGGCTGATGAGAGGCACTGGGGGGGCTGATGAATGTAAGAAAAAGTTCGTAAAAAAAGAAAACCTCCCTGAAATGAGTTTTCGCAGGTTGGGATGTCTGTAATGGGATCTTACCAGCCACAAAGTGGTGATTCCTGGGCCCCACTATTGGTTGTATTAAACAACGAAACCCAGAAAAACTTTCAAATAAGCATACACGGTGTCAATAATATTGCTTTCCCGGAAACGGCAGCAGCAACCACAGAAAGACCCGTACAGTATGTAATCAGTTCTGTCATAACTCTCCTGTTAAAGGGAGTCTTTCACCCCCAAACCCCAATTTTCACTACTTACATCATTCTTTGGTAAACAGTCCCCCCATTATATAGCCACTTACCCCATAATTTTTAAACTTACGGATGTTGAGAAAACGACGTTTATAAGACCTGTCAATCAATAGTGAAGGAGCCCAGGGGCGGCGTCATACCGGCCGGAGCCCAGGCCGCGCGCTCATCATACTTTTCTACCATGCCCCCTTTCACCCAGACGGCCCGCCTATTGTGATGCGCTCGGCCTCCTCCAGAACTGGCCAAATCCCGCGCCAGCGCCGCACGACTCTTCCTGAAGCTCCGATCCTGCGCTGGTACACTATCGCAGTACGGGCCCCGCGCCTGCGCACAGGGTAGCCCGATGCTTGCGCCAGTAATCGGGAATCCAGTGCGCAGGCGCGGACTGCCCGATCCACAGCGCAGGTGCGGGATTTGGCCAGTTCTGGAGGAGGCCGAACGCATCACAATGGGCGGGCCGCCTGGGTGGTAGAAAAGTATGATGAGCGCGCGGCCTGGGCTCCGGCCGGTATGATGCCGCCCCTGGGCTTCTTCACTATTGATTGACAGGTCTTATAAACGTCGTTTTCTCAACATCCGTAAGTTTAAAAATTATGGGGTAAGTGGCTATATAATGGGGGGACTGTTTACCAAAGAATGATGTAAGTAGTGAAAATTGGGGTTTGGGGGTGAAAGACTCCCTTTAAGCATCCCAAGAACAACTAGAAGTGCTTCACAGTTTGAGAAGAATATTCACTTATATACACAGACAAGGATGGGACATTTGTGAAGGACAGAAAATGGCTGCAGGCTCTTAGTCGGTATCCATGTTTTGCGTATCCGCAAAAAGGCCACGGCCGTGTGCACGAGTCTTCAAAGCGAAAGTTTAAGTTTGTTTTTAGAAAACTGTACGACTGAAATGAGGCTCTAGTACCCTGTTAGGCTGCCTATAACCTGGATACAAGATGAAATATGGTTGGGCATGGACTCTGGCATACAAGTTCTAAATGGTATCCTGTGGCACATTTGTCCACAGATGTTGCAGCTGGGCCTATAGATCCTGCACACTTGTAGGTTGCCAAAGCTGGCATCCCAGCTGGTCCCATAAATGCTCGGTTTTCAATAAAATTTGGTGACCAGGCACGCCAAGGAAGTATTGTGATCTGGCAGAGACATAAACTGTTGTGTGTGGACAAGCATTATCCTGCTGAAAAATGCCATTTGGAAGCCCTGCCTTGATAGGCAACATATGTAACCGCAGGATGTCCTGCACATATAGCTGACCTGTTAGTGTCTCTCGTATCACTACCAGGAGTGAACAACTGTTGTGTGTCATGGCTTCCCAGATAGCAGTGTGTTGTTTCACAGCAAAGGCAGGATGGAAGCGCTCACTACGAGGTCTCCATACACAAACCTGACTGGAATCCCAGACAGAACCTGGATTCATGTCCATACCAGTCTATGTTTCCCAGTCATGACCGCACTTCAAATGAAGGCGACAGTGGCTGGCTGCCAATATCAAGAAACCTAATGGGCATTGTGACACCAGATTTCTTTCTGCTAAGTATATGGACATGGTTCGGGCAGAGACAGGTGTGTGTAATAAAGGTGGCACTTGTGTCTGGATGGCAGACAACGAAATTGTGGAGCTGCTTGTACTTGTTGGTGGATCAAACAATCCTCTCTACGGGTGGCCTGTCTGGCCGCCCGAAGCCTGTTTGCCGGGTGCTTGCCCTCATGTAAAGACTGCTCCCAACAACTAGGTCAGAAAAGCCTAGATGGTGGACAATTTGTCAAAATGACCATGCTGCTTCTCTTAGTCCAATGATGCGCGCCCCCCTCCCCCATTCAAAGTCTGTCAAGTGGCCAAAATGTCTTTGAGTGCATTGTAGAGCCATGTCTAGAAGTCAACGATCTCTCACCAAGAGATGCACTACTCAAAAGTAGCCTCTGAGAGCCTTTCAATAGGGCAGCAGGGGAAGCACTTTTATGCCCTCTTGTGGCAAGACCCATTTTCTAATCAGACCACACCAGTAATCATCTCCATATCTACCTGAGACATAACTGCACACCGTGTATTGCAGCAATCTAGCTAGTTGCACTATTTGTTTTTGTTAATGAGTGTGTGATAATCCAGAACCTACTATTGCAAGAAAAAGGTAAGTGAACCCTTTGGAATTATCTGAATTGGCATAAAGATAAACACAATGTAAACTAAAAGTAAACCATTGATTTTAATAACCTATAGCTTTAGCTGCAGTCACCTCCACCAAACATTTCTTGTAGCTGAAAATAAGGTTTGCACAATGTTGAGGAAACATTTTGGACCATTCCTCCCTGCAGATGTGTGCTTCAGGATATCAATACTTCTGGGGTGCCTTGCATACGCTCTTCAGATCATAGTACGGCATTCTGATAGGGTTAAGGCCAAGACTCTGACTTGCCATTAATAAACACAAAACGTATTTTTTAATCATTCATGTTCCATGAACACTATTCTTATTGAGTGTATTTCTTTTAGTGCACATGTGTATATATTCAATAGTGCACAGTGTTTTTTGTAGAGTCTTCAGTTAGTCTTTTGTTGTTATCCTTGGGATCTTCTTGCCCTTTTCAGGATTGCATGTTGTTTTGACCGTGATAAACTGTTGACAGTGCAAGTTATGTGCTGGGAAAGCAGCACAAACATACCTTTTGTGGAGCTATTCTCATCAGTAGTGCGTGTATGATGTTTTATTCCAGATTCTCCTGTTGCAAGCCCAGGGTGGATCCTCACTGTTAAGTTCTCTTTGTTGTCTTTATTGAGTTGCTTCACAGCCCCCTTTGCTCCAAGTGGCAACTGTAGTAGTTTACTGGTTGAATGACACATCTGTCACTCAGAGGAGAGGGGAGAAGATGTTAAAGGGGTTATCCAAGTTATATTTATTGATGACCTATCCTCAGGATAGGTCATCAATATCAGATCGGCGGGGGTCCGACACCCGGCACCCCCGCCGATCAGCTGTTTGAAGAGAAGGCGAGCGCCGTGCCAGCGCTGCCTCCTCGTCATGTTTACATGCTGGCCGTTGCATCTGCAGCGGTGAGCATGTGTAATTACACCCAAGCCGTTCCATTCATTTCAATGGGACGGCTCTGTAGTATAAACAGAGCCGTCCCATTGAAATGAACGGAACGGCTTGGGTGTAATTACACATGCTCACCGCTGCAGATGCAACGGCCAGCATGTAAACATGACGAGGAGGCAGCGCTGGCACGGCGCTCGCCTTCTCTTCAAACAGCTGATCGGCAGGGGTGCCGGGTGTCGGACCCCCGCCGATCTGATATTGATGACCTATCCTGAGGATAGGTCATCAATAAATATAACTTGGATAACCCCTTTAAGCATCTCAATGCAGAGAGCACTTCACAGTGCAGCCCGCCTTGGAAACTTGCAAGTGCAGAATCTGGCAGAATAAAAGTTCATATTCTAAATACTCCTGATAATAAAAGATCCACAAAAGGCATGCTTATCTGTCTCTAAGATGTGTCTTCTGAGGTCTCATCAAAGTTGTTTTGAGACATCAAACAATCTCTCCTGAGAAGAGCATATTTGTCAGTTGCCAGGCTTTCTTTGCCTTTAAACCGTAGAGGATCCACGCCGTACATATAGGGTGGGCTGATCGGTCGGGTGCAGGAGTCACTGACAGCAGGGCCCCTTCTGCATACGCAGGCATCAGTGAAAACACCGATGCTGGCGTATTAACCCTTTGTATGTCGTGGTCAAAGCTGACCGCGGCATGCAGAGGGTTTGCGGAGGGTACGGGTTCCCTCTGCTTTCCCATCAGGTCCTCGCTCTACAGTGACGGAGACTCGATGGCAGAGAAGGCAGCCCGATGCCTTCCATAGGCATCGGTGCTTGCTTTCTACCGAAGCCTGTTAGATCCAGCCCCTTAAGCTGGGTCTCACAGGCAGGCTGTCAGCATAAAATCTGACAGGCAATGCATTACAATACAGGATGTATTGTAATGCATTGCAGAGGGGATCAGACCCCAGAAGTTGAAGTCCCAGAGTGGGACAAAAAAAAAACAGCTTTTCATAAAAAAAAATTGTTTCAAGTAAAAAAAAAAGCCACTTTTATTGTGTTAAAAGTGAAAAAAATAAAATAAAAAGTAGACATAGTAGGTATCACCATGTCCGCAACAATCAGGTCTATTAAAATATCAAATGACTTAACCCCTCAGGTGAACACCGTACAAAAAAAATAAAATGAAAACGATGTCAATAAAGCCATTTTTTGTCACCTTATATCACAAAAAGTGTAATACCAAGCGATCAAAAAGTCATACGCACCCCAAAATAGTACCAACCAAACCGTCATCTCATCCCGCAAAAAATGAGACCCTATCTAAGACAATCGCCCAAAAAATTAAAAACTATGGCTCTCAGAATATGATTTTTTTTCAAAAATGCTTTTATTGTGTAAAACTTAAATAAATAAAAAAAGGTACATATTAGGTATCGTCGCGTCTGTAACAACCTGCTGTATAAAAATATAACATAACCTAACCCAGGTGGACACCGTAAATTTTTTTTAATAAAAACTGTGTCAAAAAAACATTTTTTGTTACCTTACATCACAAAAAGTGTAATACCAAGCGATCAAAAAGTCAAAAAAAAACTAAAATAGTACAAATCAAACCATCATCTCCTGCCGAAAAAATGAGCCCCTACATAAGACAGTTGCCCAAAAAAAAAAAAAAAACTATGGCTTTTCAGAATATGGAGACACTAAAAAATCATTTTTCAAAAATGCTTTATTATGTAAAACTGAAACAAATAACCATGTCATATTTGGTATTATCGTGTCCGTAACAACCTGCTCTATAAAAATAACACATGATCTAACCTGTCAGATGAACATTGTAAAAAACTAATAAAAATGGTGCCAAAACAGCTATTTTTTTATACCTTGCCTCACAAAAAGGGTAATATAGAGCGACCAAAAATCATATGTACCCTAAAATAGTATCAACAAAACTGCCACCTTATCCCGTAGTTTCCAAAATGGGGTCACTCTTTTAGAGTTTCTACTCTAGGGGGGCATCAGGGGGTCTTCAAATGCGACATGGCAACTTAATATTATCCCATTGAAATCTGCCCTCCAAAAACCATACAAACTCCTTTTCTTCTGTGCCCTGCCGTGTGCCCATACAGTGGTATATGATCACAAATGGGGTGTTTCTGTAAACTACAGAATTAGGGTAATAAATATTGAGGTTTTTTTGGCTGTTAACCCTTGCTTTGTTACTGGATAAAAAATGGATTAAAATAGAAAATATGCCAAAAAAGTGAAATTCTGAAATTTCATCTACATTTTTCTTTAATTCTTGTGGACCACCTAAAGGGTTAACAAAGTTTGTAAAATCAGTTTTAAATATCTTAAGGGGTGTAGTTTCTAAAATGGGGCCAATTATGGGTGGTTTCTATTTTGTAAGCCCCACAGTGACTTCATAACTGAACTGGTCTTTAAAAAAGTGGGTTTTGGAAATTTTCTGAAAAATTTCAAGATTTACTTCTAAGCCTTCTAACGTCCCCAAAAAATAAAATGGCATTCATAAAATGATCAAAACATAAAGTAATAACTATTACAGGGCTCCAGATGGCGACCAAAATAGTCGCCAATGCAACTTTGAATTGCAAAATGGTGACAAGACTTTGTAGTCTTATCGCCATTTGCGCCTAGACCCTCTGCTGCTCTGCCACTTTAAGAAGAACCGGGATTTCATGCAGCAGACACACAGCAATTCAATAACAGAGCTCTGCACAGTACAAAGCTCTGTTATTAGTGAGGAGGCTGTGGATTGGTCATAGTATCCACGGACTGCCCTGCCATTGGCTACTGCTCCACTCACACCACCCCTATTCTCCTGCGCTGAACAGTGCAGAAGCTTGTCTTCATGAAAACGGGGAGCAGGCCAACAATTTTATGCTGCCGCTGAACCCTCCACCTACCTACTTCTCCCTGTGCGCCTCCAATTTTATGCTGAGGTGTGGGGGGGAAAAGTGTAATTGTGACCAGTTCCATCTGTTGGCGCACGTGAGGCGGTATGAGGGAGCACTCCGCTCCCTCATACCGCTGCACATGCGTATGAGGGAGCGGAGTGCCATTTGTACAGTCTACAGTGAGTGCAGAGATGCCACCACGCTGGGGAGGCTTAGGTGTGGCTGGCAGTGAAGGGGTTATGTCGCAGGGCTGCCGGTTGTTAAAGTAACGAGCGTGCTATAACAGGCTCTTGCAGGACTTTCTGATCATGCACTATCATGGCTGGAATCATTAGCCTCCCTACAAGGGGGCCCATGAAGTCTGCCCTTCCCTTTGACTGCCTGGATAATAAACTACCGGTGGGCTCAGCTGAAGGCCTTGCTCAGCCAGCTGAGGCCGAGCCGCTCTTACACCAAAGAAGTAGAGGTTCAGGTGAACCCCAGAGTGGACGCGTCTGTTCAGTGTTCACTGGGGCCCCATACTCTGAAGAGCCGCAAGGGATGGCCCCTACTGTGCCGTGCCACACCTGGGCAGCATGCCGGACTGCGTATTGTCACTTCAGTCCACTTTCCCCGCACTGTAGCCGGCGTGTACTCCAGACTGTCAGACCTGTCCTAGAAGTACATGTATAACCTGCACTGATTATACTTCAGAGCTGCACTCACTATTCTGCTGCTGGAGTCACTGTGTACGTTACATATCCTGTACTGATCCTGAGTTACATCTTGTATAACTCAGTTCGATATATTGTGTATAAGATTGTCCTAAAACTCCAAAACTAACCTTTGCATTCATCCCAGACCCCACCCAGTGCCACCAAGCCACCCACTGCTCCCTGCCACAAAGACCAGACGTTCCTGTTCAATTCTTATGGCATTGAGTTTTGCAGAATATAACGCTCCAACAATCCCTACATGACAGATTTGGTGCTTTGAGAAAGGTAGGGATTCAGTCTGAGAGAAATTTAAATTTAAAATGGTGAAATGGTCAGCCGTGGGGTCTAGAAACAGTGAGGGGGTGTAATGAAGTACGGTGAGCCTCAAGATTGATGACTGGGTTGTTAAGGAGGAACAGTGTTCTTGTATAGTATATTCTTTATCCATAGGGAGTATCTGTAAGTAGCTTATCTAGACCTATCTCTGACACACAGCAGGAAAGCCCGCCACTGGTCACCTGCGCAGACAGAAAAGCCCGCCACTGCTCGCCTGTGCAGACAGGAAAGCCCGCCACTGCTCGCCTGTGCAAGCAGGAAAGCCCGCCAGAACATATGGGCAACTGCACAAGGTAAGTCAAGTCTTTTATTTTTTATTATAATCTGTATTTTACATTTGGTGACTAAAAAATTCATTTGGCTACTAACCTTTTCAGATTAGGAGCCAATGGCTCCTTGATATTTTTTTTTGTCTGGAGCCCTGTATTATATGAGGTATCACTATCTGTTTTAAAAACAGAGAAATAGAAATTTGGAAAGTTGTGATTTTTTTCCAAATTTTTAGTAAATTTTGGAATTTTTTAAAAATAAAAATGAAAAATATTGACTAAAATTTACCACTATCATGAAGTACAATGTGTCACGAGAAAACACTTTCAGAATGGCTAAGAAAAGTAAAAGCGTTCCAAAGATATTACCACATAAAGTGACACATGTCAGATTTCCCAAAAACGGCCTGATCCTTAAGGTGAAATATGGCAGGGTCCTGAAAGGGTTAATGGGAAAATCAGCTTTGAAATCCACACTTCCAATACTGTCTCCTAAACTTAAATGGTCACTAACTTTTCACATAACTTTGCATAATTCAATAGTAAAAGCGACCACAAAAAAACATGAGAACTTTTTTAGCTCTCATTTTATCAGCTGTTTACCTCTCCCCTCTTGCAAATTTCTTTTCACTTTGAACAATGTCTTAAAGAGGACCTTTCACTGGTCCTCAGTTTATCAGTTAATGGTATGTACATGCAGAGCGGCACCCAGGGATGTCCCTGCACTTACTGGAAATCGCAGCGCTCAGCTCTTATCCTGAATATGAGCTGAGCGCTGCGATTTGCCAGCGCTCCAGCCCTGGGAGAAGAAGACGCCCAGGGCAGAAGAAGAAGTCTCCGCCCCAGGCAAAATTACAGCAGCAGGAGCGCCGGTACCGGGGGCTACAGAGGACGAACGGAGCGGCACCCAGGGATACAAGTAAGTGCAGGGACATCCCTGGGTGCCGCTCTGCATGTACATACCATTAACTGATAAACTGAGGACCAGTGAAAGGTCCTCTTTAATTCTGTCTAAAACTGACCAGCTCCCCATATCAATGCAAGTCTATGGAAAGGGGAGGGGGAGGAGTGAGCAGGAGCACACACAGACAAGCAAACTAATGGCGCTACCTGAACTGAGATGTGCTTTATTTACAACCATACAGGTATGTACTTCTCTGTAATGTCCTCCATGATCTTGTGGCTGCTTTTGAGTTCATAAGAGAAGGTTAGGAAGCAGGTTCTCTAATTTCAGTGGATGGCAGCCAGTCCCTACCCACCATGTCTGAGAGAACTTCAAACAAGATATCCGGCATGAACAGGAGAAAACTGCTACACATATGTGATATAATGGCCAGAAATAGTGTTATTCGTTATGTACACACACTGTACTATTGATTAATGCAAAGTTTGTTGAAAGTTAGTGACGCTTTAAATACTTCTGGAGAAAGTTAACACATGGGTTCACTTACTTTTTCTCTCTGCACTGTAAATATTTACTCGCTCATGAATTGCAAAAACACTTTTTTAGTTACATTATATCTGTCTGTAATTGTGACTTACATAAGTCAGACCACATTTTATTAATAATCCATGCAGGTAATTCAAAGGGATTTACTTACTTTTTTTGCAACTTTATCTACCTTAACAGTAAACAAATATTCAACATCTTCCAACAATTTTGCAAAGTGTCATTTGATCCAGTAGGCCTTTACACAGGCTAATAACAATGCAATCTCCCTTCTTTAGATTGTGAAACTGCATCAAACTATTCAATGCCCCACCCCAAGAGGTAGTAATGGCAGATATGTCAATGTTTAAAGGGAGTCTTTCACCTAAACTGCCCATTATAGAACACTAACACCATGATCTACATTATAGTCCCCATATTGGAATGCTACTTACTATATAGCTGTCCGTGGATTATTTTAGCTTAAAAACACTTTGATTTAATATGTTAATTAGGTTCTGAAGGTGCCCAGGGGCGGTGTTCCAGCGGCCGGTGCCCAGGCCCCTTGTCACTTTCATATGAAACCTGTCCCCTTTCACCCTCTGGCCTGCCCTAGGTTCTTCAGATCTTGTGAACGGCGCTGGCTCTGGATTTCTGAAGAACCTAGGGCAGGCCAGAGGGGTGAAAGGAGAGGGGTTTCATTTGAAAAGTGACGAGGGGCCTGGGCACCGGCCGCTAGAACACCGCCCCTGGGCACCTTCAGAACCTAATTAACATATTGAATTAAAGTGTTTAGCGAAAAATGGCCACAGACAGCTATATGGTAAGTAGCATTCCAATATGGGGACTATAATGCAGATCATGGTGTTAGTGTTCTATAATGGGCAGTTTAGGTAAAAGACTCACTTTATGGCTACTTTCACACCTGCGCTTTCCTTTCCGCTATTGAGATCAGTCATAGGATCTCAATAGCGGAGGAAAACGCTTCAATGGGGACAAAACTGAACTGAAGGGACTGAAGTGCACCAGAATGCGTTCTGTTTGGTTGCGTTGCCATGCTGGACATAAAAGCACTGCAAGCAGAGTTTTTGAATGCATCCTGGAATGCGGAGCAAGACGGATCCTTTTAGTCACAATGTAAGTCAATGGTGTTGGATCTGTTTTCTCTGACAAAAGAAAACAGATCCTTCACCCATTGACTTACAATGGTTTTAGTGCCGGCACTTTGAGATCATACAACCGGATCTGTTCTTAATGGATACAGATGGTTGTATTATTATGACGGAAGCGTTTTTGCTGATCCATGACGGATCTAGATGTATAGATAAGCAAACTTCTTGAAATTTGTTTTGTGTCCTATTCATCACATTTTTACAAACATTACAATGTTGGTTGAACTGGTTGCTGCTGTTGTGGTTTCTGCTGCTTGTGGTAGCGAAGACAGTGGAAGGTCCTCACCCTCCCAGAAACTTTGATCAGATTGTGATGTCATTGTGGGCACCTCAGCCCTCCTCCCGATTCCCTGCCCTGTATTTCCCCTGAGTGCGACTGTTGCTACCACTGTCCCTACTGCCACCATCATGACTACAAGTGGCACTACTACTAACACATAAATGAAAAGTCACAGATTTGGTACACAGATAGCAATAGCAATTCCCCCCCCCCCTGTAATTTAAAGACAGATGTGCAATTACATGTACTTCTCCTTCTGCAAACACACTGCACATTGGTATTGACAATTTACAAAGATAATAATGCAGTTGTTGCAGTAAAATGCTTTTGCTATAACTGTAACAGTATTTTGAAGTAGTACAACAGATTTACTAAATCGGGTATACTAATGCAGTTTTGACACTAAAATGCATTCACTAACATGGGTATAGTAATGCAGTTATTGTTGTAAAATGCTTTTATAGTAACCAAACAGTCTTGATAGTAATACATGTTCACTAAAACAGGTATAGTAGTGCAGTTTTGGCAGTAAAAGGCATTCACTAACATGGGTATAGTAGTGCAGTTTTTGTATCAAAATGCTTTTGCTGTAACGGAATAGTATCTTAAAGTGAACCTGTCAGCTACAAAATACACCATAAACCACAAGCATTACCTTATAGATGTTGTCATCATGTTTCTAAAAATGTTTTGGTCTTAGATGTCCAATGTGCGAGATCGCTGAAAAAGGACTTTTATGGCTGTATGTAAATGAGGTTCTTGAAGTCAACAGGGCAGTGGCTTTCTCGCTTGAAGTCAAGCTTGCTGTGCCCTCTTCCCTCCCCTTAGCATTTGATTGACAGCCTTTGATAAAGTTTCAGGCATGATTTCATCCTAGATTTCACAAATGCACCGTATGATTGCATCTCCAGTGCTTGCGCATTGATCCCCTCACTGTACTTTGTGGGCTCCTGGTCCTTTGAGTGACATATATATGCGGCAATGTTCTGTGGTGTGCTTGATCAATGCGCAAGCACTGGAAATGCAATCATACGGCGCATGTGCAAAATCTAGGATGGAATCACGCCTGAAACGATACCAACGGCTGTCAATCAAATGATAAGGGGAGGGAAGGGGGCACACTGGACATGATCTAAAACAAAAACATCTTTAGAAACATGATGACATCTTTAAGTTAATACTTGTGGTTTATGGTGCATTTTGTAGCTGACAGGTTCCCTTTAAATTAAAACAACTCAATCAAAATGAGTATAGTAATGCAGTTTTTTTTTTTTTTTTAGTAAAACACCTACACAGGTATAGTAATACTGCAGTAAAATGGGTTCAATAACACGGCTAAAGAAATGCAGTTTTTTCAGTAAAATGTGTTCACTAAAATAGGTAAAGTAATCCAGTTTTTGCTGTGACGGAACAGTATCTTGAAGTAATACAACATGGTATAGTAATATAGTTTTGTAGTAAAATGCATTCACTTTATAGTAAAGTAATGCAGTTTTTACAGTAAAATAGTTTTGCTGTAACTAAACGGTATCTTTTCTTTTCAAAGATCTTTATATTAAGATTTTTGTAATAAACAAAAGCAGCAGTTATACATGGTACATAATAGAAAAAAAAGAAGCATATAAGTAAAACAAAAAGTTACAGTTGTTGGAGCTACTGTACCAGTAGGCACTGTGTGTAGGTTACAAAGGCAGTGGAGAAAGCAAAACAGATGTATGCGGTCAAAACACTACATCAAAGCCGCATGTACTAGGTTATAGAGCGATGTTGGTTGTTCAACTGAAAACTATGAATGAGAGTTCAAGTCAAATAACAGAATAGCAATTACAGGCTAGCAATTACAAGGGGGGGGGGGGACAGGGAAAGAAGTGGGTAAAAGGGGGGAAGGATAGAACACTGCAGATCACTGCAGTCACTGACCATTGCTGACCATTACAAAACGGACAAGAGAAGAGGAGTAGGAGCTTTGTTCCATCTGTGGCGAGGTCAGAGTTTGGTCTAAGCACAAGGTTTATTCAGCGAATCGGGTAAACTATGAAGTTCCTGAAAGTCGCCCATTGAGACCATATTTTCTGGAATATATTATGTCTTTTCGTCTCCCAGCTAGTCAGTTCTTCTAGTCTAGTCGGTATAAGGAATCTACCCTACTAAGCCATTTCTCAATCGAGGGCGGGGAGGTTCATTTCCAGTAAGTTGGTACTGAAATTCTAGCGGCAGCTAGGAGGTGTTTGATTAGTTTTAGATTGTATTTAGGAAGTTTCACGGAAAAAAGATGCAGAAGGCGATTAATTTGGGAGATTATTGAATTCCAGTACGGGCCAATAAGGGGGCAATTCCACCACATATGCAGGAATGTGCCAGTGTGTAGGCCACATCTCCAGCAGGTGGGATTGTAAACTGGGTTAAAAGTATGTAATTTAGCCGGAGTAAGGTACCATCTGGAAAGGACCTTGTATCCTGATTCTTGCATCCTAATCTTGCATCTGGACACCTGTTCGGGGGCCATAAATATTTTATTTAGGTCATCTGTGGAGAATTCTTTCCCTAGATTATTTTCCCATGCTTTGATGAAGGGGAGTTTCTCCTCTACAGTCGGTGTAGATAAAAGTTTGCTAAGGGTTGAGACCACTTTTTGGTTTTTTTTTGTCATTGGTCTGTGTAATGTGTAATGAGCTGTTAAGTAGTAACTGTTTGACTGAGAGAAGGATCTTATTGTATATAAGTGGGGGAACTGATGTACAATCCAGTCGAGCGGCTAATTCTTCTCTAGAGGGTATAGCCCCATCAGCTAAAATTGAGTCTACTAGTGAGTGGTTGAGTTTTAGTTCCTTCGGAATTGTATTATTGTGGTCTGTGTCTGCATTCACTATTACATCTAGGACTCGAAGCAGAGGAGAAGGGAAAGGCGAACACCGGGAGCGCACGTCTCTCATATTCCAGATCTTATATGTTTCAGCGATAATGTTGTTTGAGATTGAAGGGATTTTGGCAGTTTCTGGATTGGAAAAGATAATGTGTCGTAGTGGGAAGCCTAGTAGGTCCTCCTCGATAGGGATCCATAGTTTTTGTACAGGTTTCCTAATCCAGTCTATCACTCTATATAAATGAACCACTGTAACAAAAGATTTGGGTGTTGGAAGGTCTACGCAACCGTGTTTGTGTTGGAGCTGTAGAGTGGAATATTTTATTCTGGGCTTTTTACGGTCCTAAATATAGAGGGAGATGTTTAAGGCCTGGGACTTGCTCATATTCACCTTGAAATTGGGGACAAGGCCGAAGTCCTTAAAAAGGAGTTCTATGGCTGGGAGAGTGGTCTCAGGATCTGTGAACATTAGCAGAAGGTCGTCGGATGCCGCTGTCCTGTGATCTCTACCCCTACATTTGATTCCACAAATCTTAAGGTCTTGCCTTATCTTTTGTAGCAGGGTCTCCATTGCTAGTACAAATAGGAGAGGAGAAAGTGGGCAACCTTGTCTGGTGCCATTGGAGATAGAGAACACAGGAGACAACGTGTCATTCACTTTAACCCTGGCTGTAAGATCTACATACATAGTGAAAATGGCGTTTACAAAAGGCCTGGGAGACCAAATGCCAGTAAGGAGGTTTTCAAATATGACCAATCCACAAGGTCAAACGCCTTTTCAGCGTCAGTGCTTAGTAGTAAAAGTGGAGTTTTAGTTTGCTGGGCGTAAGTGATTAGATGTAGTACTCTGTATATGTTGTCCCGTTCCTCCCTTCCAGGGACAAATCCGACTTGGTCCGGGGCAATAAGTGACGGAAGGATTCCCTGTAACCTCTTTGCTATTATTTTCGCAAATACTTTTAAATCTATATTCAGTAAGGAGATTGGTCTATAGTTGCTGCATGATGTTGGGTCCTTATCCTCCTTGTGTATAATGGAAATTTGCGCCATGAGTGTCTGTTTGTGAAAAGGTGTACCCTTTAGGGCCGCGTTATATAATTTACTTAAATGAGGAGTTAGATCGTCAAGGAAAGTTGCATAATAGAACGATGTTAGACCGTCCGGGCCTGGGCATTTGTTTTTGGGTAGCGCTAAAATGGCGTTTTTAATTTCTTGGAGCGAGATATTGGAAAACAGTGTTTCAGCCTGCATGGGGTTAATTTGTGGGAAAGATAAGTCCGACAGAAATTTAGACGTTAGGACCTGCTTCTGATGGGTCTTGTCAGCGTCGTCTGTGACATTTAGATTATATAAAGATGTGTAATAATTGGCGAACTCCCTAGCAATTTCCTCTGTTCTATGCACTAAGACGTTTGAGGAGTTTCTCAGAGTGGCGATATAAGATTTATTTTTCCTAGCCTTAATCTGTGCCAGCATAAACCTAGTTGGCCCTATCACCATGTGCGTATTGTTTATATTGTGCAAATAGATAGGGTTTAGTTGAGCACAGGTTTAGAGTGTTTTTGAGAGTTTCGTGTAGGGAGGTTAGTTCCTGTAAGTGGGATGACAATAAGGATTGTTTGTGGAGGCTTTCTAAATGTGTTATCTTTTGTTGTAAATCCGTTATATTCTTGGATTTCTCTTTATGATCGTAGGCAGCCAGTGAGATTAATTTGCCTCTTATTTAAACTTTGTGGGATTCCCACAATGTCTGTATAGAAACCTCTCCATTGTCATTCCGCTCAAAGAAGTCACTAAGGAGCTGCTTGATTTTCTTGCTGTTTTGTGGAGGTTTAAGCAGAAGGTAATTTAATCTCCAATCTCGATAAGGTATTGGGATAGATGGGATTGTATAAATTAGTTCAATTTCCGAGTGGTCTGAGAGAACCTGTGACTTGATGTTTGCTGAGTGACAGAATTGTATATGATTAACGGGAATAAAGATATTATCGAGTCGCTGGTAGGAAATATGTGGGGACGAGAAATGTGTGAAGTCTTTAGCGGTGGGATTTAAGGTACGCCATGAGTCAGTAAGGTGCAGAGAGGAAAGGGCTTGTTTAAATTTTGCCAGTAACTAATAGCTGATTTCCCGTTAGAGGTATCAATCAGCGGGTTGAGAGTGACATTAAAGTCTCCCCCTAGAACTATGGTACCTTCCGCGAAACTAGACAATTGCTTTAATGTTAGGAGCAATGGGATTTGGGCTGTATTGGGGGCTTGAATGTTCCCTATCGTGAACATGGTGTTGCAGATCCTGCCTTTTACAAATAAGTAGCGACCGTTAGGGTCCACAATTATGTCAAGCACCGAGAAGGGGAGGGACTTGCTTAAACCAATGCTCACTCCCCTAGCTGCGCCACTATCTGAGCTAGCATGGGTCCAGGTATAGTAGTGGGATTTATTCATGTTTGGGATACAACCGTCTCTGATGAGGTCGATGGTGGTCAGTAGTTCTGTGGATGGAGGGGGGGAGGGAAGACCAGGGAAGGTAGGGGAGGGGGAGACACAGGAAACAGCCACATAAAACAAAGTGCCTAAAAGTAGAAAAACATGATGAACATAAAAAAAAAAAAAACACAATAGCAACACAAAAATCACATGGCAACGTAGCAAAAATGGTTTCCTTAAGCAGATAAATCGCCGTCGTCTAAACATTAAACGTAACCATTCAGGGTGGACATGCCAGAGAGGCATTTCTGTTCTATGTGTTGTGAAGCACATAAATAACAAAATAACAAAAGTGTAACGGCTAGGAAACCCAACTGGTCAATAAATTGAGTAGTTGTAGAAGAAGTGATGGAAGATAGGTTGAATTTTTTTTTTTTTTTTTTAGCGAGAGAAAGGGACAGCAGGGAGGGATAGTGATTCTTGCGTACAAGAATCTAATAAAAGCTTGTTGCTGTAAGCCTTTAGGAGTACTATATGAGAATAGAGCAGAATAGCGAAAAAGAGGGCAGGTAGAGCATAATAACCCAGGAGGTCAGGTGAGAGAAGTATAAAGACCATCGTAGTTGTAGAAAGGAAGGGACAGCTGAGTGATATAACAAGCAGCGAAAATGTCCCTACGTATCAGGTAATGAAGGTTGTGGGAGGTATCACTTCCACTGTTAAAAGGAGGTATCTCAGGTGGTGTTTGCTGTGGGGCTGTTGGACGGCCCCCTATCCTCCCTCCTCTTAGACTTCGCCGCACGACCATGGGGTACTTCTGACCAGGGAGTCTGTATTTGTCGAAGGATTTCCTCCTTGACTTTATAGTTGAGAAGGCGGCACACTACATCTCTCGGTGGGTCTGTGTCCTTGGGTTTTCTATGTAAAGCCCTATGTACCCGTTCAATTATTATTTCATCCCTGTTTGAGCTTCCCAGGATGGAGCTGAATATACCTTTGGATTGCGGAGTGCAGGCTTGAGGGCTGAACTGATTCTGGCAACCCTCTTATTCTCAGGTTGTTTCTGCGTCCACTATTCTCTTGATCTTCGATACCGTCTAAAGCGACATTAAGGTAATTTTGACATGTGGCCAAGGTGGAAGCGACAGCGGAATTAAATTAGCATATTGCAGTGTGCGAGATTTCAAGCTGCTCCACTCTTCCCCCTATGTGGCTCAGATCCTGATTAATGTCATGTAAGTCCTTTGATAAGGGGTCTAATGCCTTAGCCAGAGCCGCGTCCAGCGAGCTTTGTAGAAAGGAGCGTGAGATTGGCAGGGAGTCTTGGCTAGGCAGGAACTCACTATCACTGTCACCGTCCCCTCTGGATTCTGCAGTTGATTCTGAAGAAGGATCCTTGTGAGGTGTAGATTTTTTCTGAGAGGACAGAGAGTTCTTTTTAGACATAAATTTATCCATATCGCTTTGAGAGAAAGCGTTTTTCCCTGAGGCAATGGGTTCTCTCACGACGGAATTCCCAATTTTCACCATTTCTCCTGTAAGTGTGAGCTAAAAGGCGTTGGGTCTCACTGAAGCCGGTGAGGGATTACATTAGGAGACGGGTGCGGGTGTGCAACAGTGAGTGTTACACCCTTAAAAAATTAGGACTGGGTCCTTCCAGAGAGGTAGCTTGTATGCTGAGTTTGCAGATCAGGCTGCACCAAAATCCTGAAAAATTAGAGCTGGGCTCTCAGAGAAGTTCTTAGCTGCAGGTGGGGGGGGGGGGGGGGAGAAAGTGAGACTTTACAGTTGCACAAGTGCAGGTCGGTCTGGCTATAATTTAGATGGGGTACACTGGTACTTGCCTCACGGGTACTAAAAATTTCGGGGCAGGCTTGTGCTTATGATGCTGTGTCCTCCGGGCTCTTCGCACAAAAGTGTCGCTAGCCTCTGTGTCCTTCCCTGCGTGTGCAGGCAGGTCTGGTTAGATGAGTATTTGTGGACCCTCGGATGTAGTAGCTGCACTGACCTGTCTTTCAGCGTGATGGTGTGAGGCTGTAATGTTCGGGGTTCCGTGCCACCGTGTCCAAGATGGTGCTTGGTAGTCTCTTGCGTCTGGGGTTTCAGCCAGTTGAATCCGGCAACCTGCTGGAGTCACGGTCGGGGAAGCAGGACGCTCACTAATTCAGGGGAGTCCTTTGGGTGTCGCGATAGCGTGGCACAGCGGTGAAGCTCCTGGTCAGGAGTCTTGTGGGAAGTCTCCACGGTGTGTCCAAGACGGCGCCCGGACGTACCTCGCGCCTGCAGCCTTGCTAAATGGTTTTGGCGGCCGCAGGAGTCATAAGCCGGGGAAACAGGTAAGATCCCAGCAGTCTTCGGGTTCTCACTGATGCCGAAATGATGCGGTGGATGCTATCTTGCCGCCGGCAGGTGGAACGGCCGTGGCTGACCTGACGCGATGGGCCTCACCAGGCCTCAGTCTTCTAATCGCTCCGGGTGGCTCAATCTCGGCACTACAGGACTCAGATCATGCCAATCGTGTCTCAGATGATCGGTAGACACCTTTATAGGCTTTTGAAAGCTGTCTTCGTAGCGATGGTGATGGATTAAAAAGGTGAGGAGCGGAGCTCCAGGGAAAGTCAGCCATCTCCTTCGACTTCCGGTCACGCCCCTCCACTGGGGATCAACTGAACAGTATCTTGAAGCAGTTCACTAACATCAGTATTTTAATATCATTTTTTTACAGTAAAATGCCTTCACTAACAGGGGTATAGTAATGCAGTTTTTAGAGGAAAATACCTTCACTAACAGGGGTATAGTAATGCAGTAAAAAGCATTCAATAACACGCATATAGTTGGGCTGTCCCAGATAATGGTTACTTAACCCCTTCCCGACTGCCCACTGAATATAGACGTCCTACTGTATCTGCTCATACCCCGTACAGATAGCACGTATATAAACGTTCAGGGATTAAAGCTCCTGCAATCTAGCAGGAGCAGGTCAGGTCCTGGCTGTGAGACACAGCGGGGGCTCTGAGGAGAACGTACACGTACACGTACACAAAATCACAAAATATTGCCTGGACATTCAGGCCTTTTTTGGGCCCGGTCATCAAAGGCATAACTTTAATTAATTTAATTGTAATATGTGTTATATTTTTTAACCACTGTACCTTTCTGCCATCTGGGGACCACTGTTATATTTGGTTTATGTAAGTTATCTATGGTTGTATTCTATAATGTAATTCTTCTTGTAACTCCAACTCTTCTGTGAACTTATCACCGTATCCTGCAGTCTTTTCTTGTTTGCCAGACATGCATCAAGGTACATTTAATAAATTACCTAAAGGCATATCCATTGTATCCCCTCACTGGAATTCTACATGCAACTGGTGTTGCTATGTTCCGTTGGGAGCACAAGAGGTTGCCATTCACACTCATCAGCAGGGGGATACACAGATCTCATAGGGCCCCATAGCAAAACGTATGTTTAGTATGGGCCCCTGCACCTAGTTTCCCAGTATGTGTGCGTCAGTCACTCCCAGGCAATTCAGAACATGCACAATGCCCCATATTTTGGATGAAGTTACATGTTTTTAAGCAAAAGGAAGACATTTTAATTATCTGATTTTTTTATGTGAGAAAAAGTGTAACAGGTGCTTCAAATATATTGAGCTCCTTCTGAACACTATATTTCTCAATGAACCACTGAGGAAGGGGCCAATGCTTAGCCCCGAAACGCGTTTGGTAGTCTGCAGTCCCCCCGTGGATGAGACCCCCTGAATGCCGACAGCACCAGACAGCAGAGGAAAGACACCGGCGCAACTTTACCTGTGCGACCGGAAGCAGTGGGCGGGCCTATGACATACACAGGCGGTCACTGATTGGCGTGGTGAGCCAGGAGTTAGGAGACCCTCGAGACCGATACAAATGAACGGAGAGGCGAGTACTCCTCACATCAGCTGTCCGGTAAGATCTTTCCAGCTTTACGGCTTCAGGGACAGCAAGTGCACAGTCACTTTATACAGCGGGACGCCGCTGGTTTGAAATAAGAGCGGGACGCCGCTCAGAGGCGGGACATTATCTCAATATTTATCAACCATCAGGGGGACACTTCCACTGACCCCATCCACTAATAGGAACAGGTGGACGTTTATTTTCCCTACCATAGACGGACATTTTACCAGCCAAAGGTTTATACTTTGTCATCCATTGGTACACACTAGCACTTTAGTGTTCTATTTTGTTTAGTTTGTGGATTGTTGTATGTTCGTTTTTACTATTTTAGTCTACTCAGAATAAATTCGTCTTTTGTGATACCCATGTGCTGGGGAGAGTGCCCTATTATTCAATAATCATTTGCCATCACTATTCACAGTAGGGTGGAACTGTGTATAGGCAGCACCTCCAAAGACACTCATTCCTTCTGGTGCGACATTTCACTTATTGTCTCCATATTTCTCAATGTATTTACACCAGAAAACTGGCAAAAATACATTGATAACTCCTCCGCTTCTCTTCTATTACAAAGCTAGCTGGCTACCTGCAGCCAACACTAGGGGGAGCTCAGTGAATTGGAATCGATACAACCACCACGGAAGCTTTAACCAGTCCCCGACCGCCGTACGCAGGATTGCGTCCTGCGGGCGGCCGGGATCTTCTGTTTGGACGCATCGGGGCGTCCTCTCGCGATGCGCGAGATTTCGGGCACAAGCGCCCGCGCATGCGCAGATCGCGCATAGGGGTGAATTCAGAAGAACTTGGTCATCAGCCTGCCAGCCAATCGGCAGCGCTGGCGGGCTGATGACATTTAAAAAAACGAATCAGGAGCCATTTAACCCATCATATTAGTAAATATGATGGATTAAATGGCTTCTGTGCTCTCTCCTGGGTCCTTTTCGTCGGTTGGACCCAGGAGAGAGCACACCTCTACAGTGAGTACACCAAGCACCACACATAGCCCCTGATCAGCCCCCATCACCCAAATTAACCCCTTGATCACCCCTTTCAGCACCTGTCAATCATCCAGTGAAAGGGAAAAAAGTGATCAGTGTAAACTGTCACTTTTTTTTTCACTAAGATTGACTGTTAGGTTTAGCTTAGTTTAGTCCCCTTTGGTAGGTAGTTAGCGTTAGCGCCAAGCCCACCGCACCACAGTCACTGGTTCGCTGATTAGCGTAGAGCTAATCAGCGTTTGTACTTTATAGTATCTGTAAGTGATCAGAACTGATCACGGTCAGATATATAATAGTACTAGTGTCACTTTAGTTCGCCCTCCACCCCAAACGCAGTGTTTGCCCGATCAGGCCTGATCGGTCGCCCACACGTGCGTTCACCCACGCCCACCCCGCCGCAGTGACAAAAAATTTTTTTTTGTAATCACTGCACAATCCCTTCACAAGCGCTGCGGCAATAAAAAATCAGTTTTGATCTTTTTATCAATCGCAGCGGCTTCTGTACTTCGCTACCCTCTCAATTGTAAGACAGGCTTGCTTTTTTTCTTGGGTAGTCTCAGGGAATACCCCTAAATTTAGACGGCCAAATGTCAAACAAGGGGTATTCCTCTGAAGAGGCCTACAGGATTCTGACCCAGTCGGATGAGGAGTGGGAACCCTCATCTGACGAATCCAGCGGGTCAGAATACCAACCTGTAGAAAGCAGTGGCTCTCTGACCCAAAGTTCTGACGAGGAGGTGGAGGTCCCTGATAGAAGCAGGCGTACCCGGCCCCGTGTTGCTAGACCGCAGGTTGCGCAGGATCCGCTTCAAGGGCAGCAGAGTGGGGCTGGCGCTGCCGGATTACGTGGTGAGGCATACACCAGCAGCGCAGCCCGTCCTGGACCTTCTACCAGCACTGCCGTAGAACATGGTGAAGTGGCGAGCACCAGAAGGGCAGTAGAAGCTGGTACGGTGGCACGTGCAGTAGTTTCCCCGTCGCAGCCACCGCGCAGACAGGCCCGTAGAGCCCCTAGAGTCCCTGAGGTGCTGGCAAATCCTGATTGGCAGCCCCCATCTTCAGCCGCACCAGTAGTTCCCCCTTTCACCGCCCAGTCAGGAGTTCGGGTGGAAACAGCTCAGATAGGATCGGCGCTGGGGTTTTTGAGCTGTTTTTCACTGCGGAGCTCTTTGACTTAGTCGTGGCAGAAACAAACAGATATGCCACTCAATTTATCGCCGACAACCCGGGAAGCTCTTATGCCCAGCCTTTCCGGTGGAAACCAGTCCAAGTTTCCGAACTTAGAACTTTTCTGGGCCTTCTCCTCAGCATGGGCATAACCAAAAACATGAATTGCGGTCATATTGGTCCACGAACCCAATTCATCACATGCCCATGTACTCTGCTGCCATGTCCAGGACACGTTTTGAGACCATCCTGCGTTTCCTGCACTTTAGTGACAACACCACCTCCCGTCCCAGAGGCCACCCAGCTTTTGACCGGCTCCATAAAATTCGGCCCCTCATAGACCATTTCAACCAGAAATTTGCAGATTTGTACACCCCTGCTCAAAACATCTGCGTAGACGAGTCCCTTGTACATTTCACCGGGCGCCTTGGCTTCAAGCAGTACATCCCAAGCAAGCGCGCCCGGTATGGGGTCAAATTGTATAAGCTCTGTGAAAGGGCCACAGGCTATACGCACAAATTTCGGATCTATGAGGGAAAAGATCAGACCCTGGAGCCGGTCGGTTGCCCTGACTACCTGGGGAGCAGTGGGAAGATAGTCTGGGACTTGGTGTCACCCTTATTCGGCAAGGGGTACCATCTTTACGTGGACAACTTTTACACAAGTGTGGCCCTCTTCAAGCATTTGTTCCTAGAACAGATTGGCTGCTGCGGCACCGCGCGACCTAGTCGCCGGGGCTACCCCCAACGGCTTCTTACCACCCGACTTGCAAGGGGGCAGAGGGCTGCACTGTGTAACGACGAACTGCTCGCGGTGAAATGGAGAGACAAGCGTGACGTTTACATGCTCTCCTCCATTCACGCAGACACGACAGTACAAATTCAACGGGCAACCAGTGTCGTTGAAAAGCCCCTCTCAGTCCACGACTATAACCTCCACATGGGAGGGGTGGACTTCAACGACCAGATGTTGGCCCCTTATTTGGTTTCCCGAAAGACCAGACGCTGGTATAAAAAGTGTCTGTTTATCTGATTCAATTGGCTCTATATAATAGTTACGTTCTCTACAGTAAGGCTGGGAGAACTGGATCTTTCCTAAAATTCCAGGAAGAGATCGTCGAGAACCTCCTGTACCCAGGAGGTTCCGTGGCCCCATCCACCAGTGTAGTTAGCCGTCTACACGAGCGGCACTTCCCTAGCGTTGTGCCGGGTACCTCAAACCAACCGCCACCCCGAAAAAATGTCGTGTCTGTAGCAGGAGTGGAATAAGGCGTGACACCCGTTATTTCTGTCCTGACTGTCCTGACCACCCTGCCCTATGCCTTGGAGAGTGTTTCCGGAAGTACCACACTCAGGTACACTTAGGGACCTAGGGACAGCACTACACAGGTAGTTTTTTTTCCACTGAGGCTCTAGGGTCTCTCAGGACACTAGGTTTTGAGAGACCCTAACACATAGGGACGGTGCTGGTGTGCTACAGCAGAAGTGTGAAACGGTAGAAACCTCTCCTTTCACTTGGGATAACGCGTATAATGTACTTCGCACCATCTCTGTGTGATTTACACTTTACACATTGTCCCATGGGAAAGGAGAGGTTTCTGCTAGGAAAATAAAGAGTGAAATGGTAAAAAAATAAAAAATTAAACAGGTAGCAAGAAAAAAAATCTTGAGTTAGTTCAGGTTTTTATGTTCATGTTTTATAAAAGTTTTAAAATGTTCTGGTTTTATAAAGTTTGCAACGTTCAAGTCATGTGCCTGCTGCCTGTTTTTTCTTCTTTTTTTTTTTTTTCCCCATAACCACCCTTTATTTTCCAGGTATACCAACAGACCAACGGACCAACCGACGAAAACGCCGCAGCACTGATGTGAATTCTGAGAGAAGCATTGCTGCTATCAGAAGACACGTGAAGTCAGTGTATGCGGCGCTGCAAGACGAGATTTCTCCTCTGCAGGACAGGTACGTTTGCCCTGGCATGTGAGCTGAGGAGAGGTGTTGGAGTTCATATGCTTTGGCAAACACTTTGTATCAAAAATCTGGCAAAGATGTCTTCCTCCACACCGATGGATTGATCGATGTGAATGGAGAAATCACGTTTGCCAGGACATAGGAGCTGAGTGGGTATGGATGTTTGGGCGGAGCTCCTATGTCCTGGCAATCGCCAGGCCCTCTTTTTTTCTTGCATATTTTTTGGCAGAGATTTTTTCATCCACATCGATCGATGCGAATGAGGAAATCTGTGCCGTTCATTTTTTCTTTCAGCCCAGAGGCTGAACGGAAAAACAATCTCATTACCCGTATGCTCCATATAAGGAGAATAGCAGAAACTCCTAATGCTGGCCATACGTGTAATGATTGCGGTGACCCTCAAATGCCAGGGCAGTACAAAAACCTCACATGTGACCCCATTTCGGAAAGAAGACGCCCCAAGGTATTCGCTGAGGGGCATATTGAGTCCATGAAAGATTGAACTTTTTGTCACAAGTTAGCGGAAAGGGAGACTTTGTGAAAAAAACAAAAAAATCAAATTCCGCTAACTTGGGCAAAAAAAAATCTTCTATGAACTCACCATACCCCTCACAGAATACCTTGGGGTGTCTTCTTTCCAAAATGGGGTCACATGTGGGGTATTTATACTGCCCTGGCATTTTAGGGGCCCTGAAGCGTGAGAAGAAAAATGCGTAAAAATACCGTCCTAAAAGGTACTCATTGGATTTAGGGCCGAATTGCGCAACTTGGCTGCAAAAGTGGCACACATGTGGTATCTCTGTACTCAGGAGAAGTAGGGCAATGTGTTTTGGGGTGTACTTTTACATATACCCATACTGGGTGTGAAAAATATCTCTGTAAATGACAACTTTTTAAAAAAATTATACAAAGTTGTCATTTACAGAGATATTTTTCACACCCAGTAGGGGTATAGGTAAAATACGCCCCAAAACACATTGCCCTACTTCTCCCGAGTACGTCGATACCCCATGTGTGCCACTTTTGCAGCCAAGATGCGCAAAGAGGCCCTAAATCCAATGAGTACCTTATAGGATTTCACAGGACATTTTTTACGCATTTGGATTCCAAACTGCTTCTGACGCTTAGGGGCCCTCAAATGCCAGGGCAGTATAAATACCCCACAAGTGACCCCATTTCGGAAAGAAGACACCCCAAGGTATTCCGTGAGGGGTATGGTGAGTTCATGTAAAATTTTATTTTTGGCACAAGTTAGTGGAATATGAGACTTTGTAAAAAAAAAAAAAAAATCAATTTCCGCAAACTTGTGCCAAAAATAAAAACTTCCATGAACTCACTATGCCCATCAGCGAATAACTTGGGGTGTCTACTTTCGAAATGGGTCACTTGTGTGGTATTTTACTGCCCTGGCATTTTAGCTCCCTAACGTCAAAGCAGTTTGAATCCAAATGCGTAAAATGTCCTGTAAATCCTAAAGGTACTCATTGATTTAGGGCTCATTTGCGCATCTTGGCTGCAAAAGTGGCACACTGGGGTATCGTCGACTCAGGAGAAGTAGGGCAATGTGTTTTGGGTGTATTTTTACATATACCCATGCTGGATGAGAGAAATATCTCTGTAAATGACAACTTTTTAAAATTTTTATACAAAGTTGTCATTTACAGAGATATTTTTCACACCCAGTAGGGGTATATGTAAAAGACACCCCAAAACTCATTGCCCTACTTCTCCCGAGTACGGCGATACTCCATGTGTGCCACTTTTTGCAGCCAAGATGCGCAAAGGGGCCCTAAATCCAATGAGTACCTTTAGGATTTCACAGGACATTTTTACGCATTTGGATTCCAAACTGCTTCTGACGTTTAGGGGCCCCTCAAATGCCAGGGCAGTATAAATACCCCACAAGTGACCCCATTTCGAAAGAAGACACCCCAAGGTATTCCGTGAGGGGTATGGTGAGTTCATGTAAAATTGTATTTTTGGCACAAGTTAGTGGAATATGAGACTTTGTAAAAAAAAAAAAAAAAAAATCAATTTCCGCAAACTTGTGCCAAAAATAAAACTTCCATGAACTCACTATGCCCATCAGCGAATACCTTGGGGTGTCTACTTTCCGAAATGGGGTCACTTGTGTGGTATTTTTACTGCCCTGGCATTTTAGGGGCCCCTAAACGTCAAAAGCAGTTTGGAATCCAAATGCGTAAAATGTCCTGTAAAATCCTAAAGGTACTCATTGATTTAGGGCCCATTTGCGCATCTTGGATGCAAAAAGTGGCACATATGGGGTATCGCCGTACTCAGGAGAAGTAGGGCAATATGTTTTGGGGTGTATTTTTACATATACCCCTACTGGGTGTGAAAAATATCTCTGTAAATGACAACTTTGTATACATTTTTAAAAAGTTGTCATTTACAGAGATATTTCTCACACCCTGCATGGGTATATGTAAAAATACACCCCAAAACACATTGCCCTACTTCTCCTGAGTACGGCGATACCCCATGTGTGCCACTTTTTGCATCCAAGATGCGCAAATGGGCCCTAAATCCAATGAGTACCTTTAGGATTTTACAGGGCATTTTTACGCATTTGGATTCTCACGCTTTAGGGGCCCCTAAAATGCCAGGGCAGTATAAATACCCCACAAGTGACCCCATTTCGGAAAGAAGACACCCCAAGGTATTCTGTGAGGGGTATGGTGAGTTCATGTAAAATTGTATTTTTGGCAAAAGTTAGTAGAATATGAGACTTTGTAAAAAAAAAAAAAAATCCATTTCCGCTAACTTGTGACAAAAATAAAAACTTCCATGAACTCACTATGCCCCTCAGTGAATACCTTAGGGTGTCTACTTTCGGAAATGGGGTCATTTATGGGGTATTTCTACTGTCTGGGCATTGTAGTACGTCAGGAAACAGGACAGGTGCTCAGAAAGTCAAAGTGCGGAAATTCACTTTTTGCACCATAGTTTGTAAACGCTATAACTTTTACCCAAACCAATAAATATACACTTATTGCATTTTTTTTTATCAAAGACATGTAGAACAATAAATTTAGAGAAAATTTTTAGAGAAATGTAGTTTTATTTAACAAATTTTCCAACATAAAGTGAAAAATATCATTTTTTTGCAAAAATTTCATCAAAAAAAGTAAAATATCAAAAAAAGTAAAAATGTCAGCAAGAAAGAAATAGCACCAAATGAAAGCTCTATTAGTGAGAAGAAAAGGAGGTAAAATTCATTTGGGTGGTAAGTTGCATGTCGGAGCAATAAACGGTGAAAGTAGCGTAGCGCGGAATTGTAAAAAGTGGCCTGGTCTTTAAGGGTGTTTAAGGTAGGGGGGCTGAAGTGGTTAATAATCTCTTTGCATTGACCTTCCCCTAGTAGTAACTGCGTGAAAATGCAGTGATTTCACGTGGGAAAGAGAACAACAAATAGAGTGCGGGCCCCCTCTCCGCTGGGCCCCATAGCAGTGCGTAGTCTGCCTCTATTGCAGGTACACCACTGCTCATCAGAGACTTCTCTCATGTACATCGGTGGCAGAATAATTGTAATTTGTTTTTTTCCCCCAGTAAAATGTGTTCACTAAGGCCCCTTTCACATCTGTGTTGTGAGGATCCGGCGTGGACTTCAGTCGCCGGAAATGCCCGCCGGATCCGTCACAGCGCAAGACACCTGAAAGCATTTGAAGACTGATCAGTCTTCAATATGCTTTCAGGTTACCATGGCAGCCAGGATGCTACTAAAGTCCCGGCTGCCATGGAAAAGAAGCAGGGAGCCGGGGGAAAAGCTACTTACCTTCCGTGCGGCGGCAGGGGCGCTCCTCGATGACGTCACCGGGTCCCTGCATCGCATGTATCACATAGCTAGGTGCATTAGCATAGCTATGTGAACCATGCGACGCAGGGACCCGGTGACGTCATCGAGGAGTGCCCGGCCGCCGCACGGAAGGTAAGTAGCTTCTCCCCCAGCTCCCCGCTGCTTTTCCATGGCAGCCGAGACTTTAGTAGCGTCCTGGCTGCCATGGTTACCATTCTTAAAAGCTAAACGTCGAATACGGTGACGTTCAGCTTAAAGTCGGATCCGGATTAATGCTTTTTAATGGGCATTAATTCCAGGTCCGTCCTTGCGGCATGTCTTCAGGTTTTTTGGCCGGAGGAAAATCCGCAGCATGCTGCGGATTTTGCTGTGGCCAAAAAACGTGTCAGTACTGAACTAAAGACATCCTGATGAATCCTAAACGGATTTCTCTCCATTCAGAATGCATTGGAATAATCCTGATCAGTATTTTTCCGTCCTAGAGCCCCGAGGACGGAACCCTAGGACGGAAAGGAAAAACGCAGATGTGAAAGGGGCCTAACATGGGTATAATAATGTAGTTTTGCAATAAAATGCTTTTGCTGTAACTGAACGGTATCTTGAAGTAATACAATACATTCACTAACACAGGTATATTGATGCACCTTAGTGCACTAAAGGTACCAAATTACAAATGGTAAATTGAAGTTTTTAGAAAAAACAGCAATTGTTCAGCATTTGCAGCAAAATATTGGGGTGCTGGCAAAAAGCCTATAAACTGTAGAAACTTGAGGTTTTTAGTTTTACTTAAAAATCAGTCTGGCTGTACATATATTGAAAAAAATTAGTTAGTCGCAGGATAGAACTTTCCAGGTAATAGCATGAACTATGAGACAACACACAACTGAGATTGACTAGTCCCTACCTCTCTATGCTAAGCTTTACCATGGTATACTAGCTTGTATGTGCTCTGCAACAGTTTTTTGGCAGACACAGTCTATTAGAACTCAAACAACAAAATGGTGCGTAATGGCATTCTCAGCAAAAGGACCCCAGATTGGTATATTAAGCTGCCTGTCAGCCTCTGAGCAAATCAGAGCAAGACCTCCCTCTCCCTCCCAAGGACATGTGATCCTCCATCTTCTTCCTTCCTGTCTTATTCCCCACCAATTTTCACAGTAAAATGTAGCGAGCTCCATTGTTTGCGCAATTTGTCGAAAAGGAATTGGGAAAACTTCGGATTCGTTTGCCAGACAAATTTATGCGAAATTTAGAACTAATCTGATTAGTTTAGAATTTATTGATTATATACAATCTGATCTGAGGGTTGATGGTCTTTTTTCAACCTATGTTGAGATAATTTTAGCTTTAGTCGCTTTTGATCGCCCGCTTTTTAGATGTCACTGATTGTAGTATTGTAATTGTTGGTATACATTGTCAGAGAGACATAAACGTTTCTTCAGTGACTGGACTATAATACGGCTTGAGAGGATGGCTATCTCTAACCAGCCGTAGTGTATTCATATGATAGGTCACTATAGAGGTGAAGGGAGATTAGATGAAAATACTCTGCATGATCAACATCATCACATGTTCAGCAAATCTCAGTGCTGGAGCTGTATATGTCACTTAACTCTTTGGCACCATCTGCTAACTATTTATCGCATTGGCACCTTGTAGTTAAAGAAGCACTGCTCTGCAATATTCTAGCAGTGTAATTTGTTTCATCCCACTTCAGTTGCCATCATACATTTTAAAACCTTACATTATGGGTACCTGGGTCATGCGATCACCAGTCTGACTACTAGTTCAGATCGTGGTCTCCTCTGTAGACAGGAGGTCAGTCTGTCCTGTGTAACTGACTTTCTGTGAACAACAGGATCAGGCTGTTCCCATGTGTGTTATTTCCATTATTCAGCTCTGTTATAGAAGACCAAAGAAAATAACAGAAGCGCTGGTTCTTTGCATAAGGGGCATGAACTGTGACCAGTGGACCCAATTGATTATAATGGATCTGTGAGGTTTCTATCCAAATTTGTAATTTTAAGTAGTGTACAATTCTGCACTATTTTGTCCAGAATCTTAAACAAAGCCTCCAACACAAGTGTGAACAAAGCCTTACATCAGCATCAACTCCTTCCTGCCAGCCTTCGGACACCTCCCCTCTCTAACAAGCTTCGGCCTCCTTGTTTCTCTGTATGTCCCCATGCATAGAGTTCTACTGAAGATATAATTTCTGTCTTACCTAAGAGACTGGGAGTGCATTAATACTGGATAGGCCATCAATATCTGATCGGTCGAGGTCTGACACCTGGGATCCCCGCCGATCAGCTGTTTGAGTAGGCACTGATGCTCCTGTGAGTGGAACGGCCTTCTCTGTGCTCATCAAGCACAGCGCCGTACATTGTATAGTGGCCATGCATGGTATCACAGCAAAGCCCCATTCACTTCTATGGAGCTGAGCTGCGCCTAGGTCATGTGACCAATGAACGTGCCATCACTTGGCCTAGCGAAAGCTACGAGAAGGCTACTACCTACTACTGTGAGTGCCACTGGCTTCTCGAACACCTGATCGGCGGGACACTTATGACCATCCAGAGGACCGGAAACCCCTTTAAACTTACTCTACTGTTTAGAATCTAGAGTATTAAAACAAAATTTCCAAAGTGCAGACCAATCACTAGATCTCTTATTAAATCCAAAAAGTCTGGACTCCAGTAACCTAAAACTTTAGACAGACCTCTCCCAAGCCTGAACTGTAGGAAAACTTGATGATAAGTTTAACACTAGCATTGCACGCCACAAATAACAATTTATATACTCTTGCAAATTAAATATTACTTCACAAAAGCGGAGCTAGATCCCCCAGGATACAATCCTGTAGATCCAAGGGCATACTAACACCCGCATCTACCTCCTGACAATATCTGAAAAGCTTTGAACAACGCTACACAAGTTGGAGCCAATCTGCACTGGTCAGAATGTCTCAATTTAAAAGTATTGATACATCTGACCATATAATATAGTCTATTTATCAACCTTAATTTGCTTAATTTATGGTTAGAATTGTAAAGATATCTATAAGGAGGCTGACAGATCCTCTTGCCTTTCTTTCTAGTCCAGCAAAACTATATCATTTAACCACCTATCCCAAGAAGCAAGATGAAATTCAGACAGACCCACCTTCATGGTGCCAATAGATATGAAGCCTTTAGTATAAGGAATTTTAACTATAAAGTCAATTCAAGAGCTGGATTGTACCTGGAACTCCCAAAAAATACATAATATAGTTGAATATAACAAAATTGGTAAACTTCTGTACAGTCAATAAGTGTAGTAAAACTCTCAAAGGAAATACAAATACCCTCACTGAACAACTGTGAACAATAGTTTCAGATGTTTTAACTGGGTGGTTAAGTACAACTTAAAATTCGGAACCCTCAAACCGCCCTGAGATTTATTCACTGACAATCCGCAAGTTTCATTCTAGCCGGCTTAGCCTACCATATTAACAGGATAATAATACTATCAGTTGCCTAAAAGACAACATCATTAATCCAGACCAGGGAATTAGACAGAATATGCAACAGTCACAGTAGGATAACCATGTTGATCAATGTCAACCTATCGGCTATACTGAGAGGTACCGTATTTTCCGGCGTATAAGATGACTTTTTAAGACCTAAACTTCTTCTTAAAAGTCGGGCGTCGTCTTATACGCCGGGTGTAAGGCAGCACAGGGAGAGGGAAGCAGTCCCTCCCTCCCCCTGTGCTGCTGCTGCCACCAATGAGGAGAGAGGGGCGGAGGAGAGGCGGGTGCACCGTGCTCCAATGAGAACGAACGTTTAATACATTACTGGCACCCGGCACCTCACATGTCTGTGCGGCGCATTGCTTAAGCATAAGCAATGCGCCGCACAGACATGTGAGTTACCGGAAGAGGGAGAGCCCGGCAGCCACAGCACATACAGTAAGAGACCGGCTGGCCCTGTCTGGTGTTTTTTGACAGGGACCGGCCTGCAGATTTGCAGGGAGATGTTGATGGGAGCGCAGGAGCAGGCAGATGAGGGGGGGAGCAGGCTTTCCTGCCACACATGCCTGCTCCACCTCTAAGTTTTCATACTGCCTGCTCCTGTGTAAGGAGGGCTGATGAGAGGCTGGGGGCTGATGAGAGGCTGGGGGCTGTGAGAGACTAGGGGGCTGATGAGAGGCTGGGAGCTGTGAGAGACTAGGGGGCTTATGAGAGGCTGGGGGCTGTGAGAGACTAGGGGGGCTGATGAGAGACTAGGGGGCTGATGAGAGACTAGGGGGGCTGATGAGAGACTAGGGGGGCTGATGAGAGGCTGGGGGCTGATAAGAGGCTGGGGGGCTGATGAGAGGCTGGGATAGTCTTATACAGCGAGTATAGACCAAACCCTATATTTTAACTGGAAAAGTTTGGGGGTCGTCTTATACGCCCAGTCGTCTTACACGCCGGCAAATACGGTAATTTAATCCATATTATACCCTACAAATATCTGCTAATACTGGAAAGACATTTAAAAGGGTTTTCAGAGATTTTTTAACTGATGACCTATCTTCTGGATAGGTCATCTATATCTAATTTTGGGGGTTGGACATCTGGTATCACCACTGACCAGCTGTTTGAGAAGGCACTGACACTCACAGTAAGCCCACGGCCTTCTCACAGTTTTGCCTAGGCCATGTGACTTCACGTTCATCAGTCACATGGCCTAGGTGCAGCTCAGCCCCATTGAAGAGATACCAAGCACAGACACTGTACAATGTACGGCGCTCTCTTGAGGTGAGAGAAGGCCGCGGCCCCACTGCGAGTGCCGGTCACTCCTCAAACCCCCACTGCGAGTGCCGGTCACTCCTCAAACAGCTGATCAGCGGTGGTGCCAGGTGTTGGACCCCCACCTACCAGAAAACCCCTGTGAAGAGAGATTCAGATAGGTTATTACATACTAATAAGTATACCTAAGTATTTAAAATTACTCCTTGGCTAAACTACTTGTAATTCATGTTTATAGAAATTCTATCTAAGGGCATGAAAATAGATGTATTTCTGTTTCTCTTAAAAGGATTGTTTCACTTCAGAAAATGGCATTTATCATGTAGAAAAAGTTAATACGAGACACTAATGTATTGTGATTGTCCATATTCAGGGGCGGATTGGCCATAGACCCTAGAGGAAAATTCCCTATTGTACCAATGCTGCAGGGGGCCACTCAAGTCCTCCTCTCTGCCACTGACTGGGTATATAATGAGCTCTCAACAGTAATGCTGTGAGACTCAGGTACTCATGTATCCAGCCAGCGACCGCACATGTCCTCCTAAATTCAACTGCTGTGGCCCTCACCTCACCTCCTTAGCCCCTGCTACATTGACAACTGGAGGAGGAGGACAGAAGATGGTAGCTATGTATGGCTACCACAGAGTGCCAGCTTTTGCGGCAGTATATTGTTCTACACCATATTATTTGGTTCTGTTGGGATGGTATTTTGCACTATGGTATTGTTGACCCCACCTACTTGTGTTGTCTTGCTTCTGTTAATTTGGACCTGCCAACAAAAAGGAGCTATTTTATTTTATTTTTTTTCCCCAGGGTCACTTTAACTCCTTAGTGACCAAGCGTTTTACTTCTTTTTTTCATGGTCTCGTTCCAAGAGCTATAACTTTTTTATTTTTTCGTCTATATAGCTTTATGAGGGCTTGTTTTTTACGGGACAAGATGTAGTTTTTAATGGCACCATTTTGGGGTACATGTAACTTTCTGATTAACTTTTATTAACTCTTTCTGGGAGGGAGATGGGGAAAAATGGCAATACTGCCACTGCGTTTTTACATTATAAATTTTACGGCGTTCATTTTTCGGTACAAATAACACAATATCTTTATTCTCTGGGTCAGTACGATTACAGTGATACTAAATACCTATAATTTTTTTTACGTTTTACTACTTTTTTTGCAATAAAACCCCTTTTATTAACCCAAAAAATTATTTTGCATTGCCACTTCCCAAGACCCATAACTTTTTTATTTTTATTCTATGGAGTTGATTGAGGGCTTTATTTTTGAGGAAGACGCTGTTTGAGAAGGCACTGACACTCACAGTAAGCCCACGGCCTTCTCACAGTTTTGCCTAGGCCATGTGACTTCACGTTCATCAGTCACATGGCCTAGGTGCAGCTCAGCCCCATTGAAGAGATACCAAGCACAGACACTGTACAATGTATGGCACTCTCTTGAGGTGAGAGAAGGCCGCGGCCCCACCACTGCGAGCGCCGATGACTCCTCAAACAGCTGATCAGCGGTGGTGCCAGGTGTTGGACCCCCACCTACCAGAAAACCCCTGTGAAGAGAGATTCAGATAGGTTATTACTAATTAGTGATGTCGCGAACATAAAATTTTCCGTTCGCGAACGACGTACGCAAACTTCCGCAAATGTTCGCGAACCGGGCGAACCGCCATAGACTTCAATAGGCAGGCGAATTTTAAAATCCACAGGGACTCTTTCTGGCCACAATAGTGATGGAAAAGTTGTTTCAAGGGGACTAACACCTGGACTGTGGCATGCCGTAGGGGGATCCATGGCAAAACTCCCATGGAAAATTACATAGTGGACGCAGAGTCGGGTTTCAATCCATAAAGGGCATAAATCAACTAACATTCCTAAATTTTTTGGAATAACATGCTTTAAAACATCCAGTGTGTGTATACGATCAGGTATGATGTTGTACCGATCAGGTAGTGTAAGGGTTACGCCCGCTTCACAGACATTGACAGACCAAACTCCCCTTTTAATGCACCGCAAACAGTCCATTTGCACAACGGCAAACTCCCCATTTGCACAAGGTTGGATACCAAGCTAGCCATGTCCCGGTGATGTCATTGAAGGTTTCTTCCTCCACCCAGCCACGTACAACACCAAGGGTCCCCGAAAGGTGAATTGAATTGATTTTTCGAACGGGGAGATGGTTAAAAAAACGCTGGCTCCCTCCCCTTTGTTTTTATCCACGGTCACTGCGTCTGCGCCGTCCAATTTACTGTCACACCCGATATGAGTGGTATTTTCTGTAGTACTATTCTCATCAGTTTAATCCCTCTAACGTCCCCAATCTGTGGTCCATTTATTGAATAGATTTTTCGAACGGGGAGATGGTTAAAAAAACGCTGCCTCCCTCCACCCTGTTTTAATCCACGGTCACTGCGTCTGCGCCGTGCAATTTACTCTCACACCCGATATGAGTGGTGTCTTAACTAGTACTATTCCTATCAGTTTAATCCCTGTTACGTCCCAGATCAGGGATTGCCTTTTGTGAAAAAAAATTTAGGCCGGGTACTTTCCACTGTGGTGTCCCAATAGCGACAAATTTTTTGAAGGCCTCAGACTCCACCAGCTTGTATGGTAAAAGCTGGCGGGCTAAGAGCTCCATCAACCCAGCTGTCAGTCGCCGGGCAAGGGGGTGATTCAGTGACATTGGCTTCTTACGCTCAAACATGTCCTTGACAGCTGCTCAAACACCTGACTGTGGGCAGATGAGCAGGAACTGCTGAAGGTGAGAGGCGGAGTGGTGGTTGGTTAAGAGGGGGCAGGGAGGACAGCAGTGGTTGACGTGGCTGAAGATGCTGGACCAGGAGGAGCATGGTGGCTTTGAGTTTGTGTGCTGCTTGTACTCATGTGTTGATCCCATAGGCGTTTGTGATGTGAGATCATGTGCCTTCGCAAATCAGTTGTACCTAGGTGGGTGTTGGACTTCCCACGACTCAGTTTCTTTTGGCACAGGTTGCAAATGGCATTGCTGTTATCAGAGGCAGACACACAAAAAAAAATGCAACACTGCTGAGCTTTGCAATGACGGCATTCTGGTGGTGGCAACAGCATGCGTTGACTGGCGTGCTGTCTGGCTGACCCCGGGTGCCGATACATGCTGTCTGACTGTGCCACTAACTCCTTGCGACGACCTCCCCCTGCTTCCAACTCATCTCCTCCTTCTCTCTGTCTCCCCTTCTGAACTTTCCCCCTCTTCTTCTCTTCGAGCAGGCACCCACGTGGCATCCGTGGACACATCATCATCATCAACCGCTTCACTTGTATCTGACACCTCAGCAAAAGAAGCAGCAGCGGGTACAACATCATCATCATCATCATCACACTGTACGTCCATGTGTGTAATCCTGCCTGACTGAGACATATCCCTGTAATCTACATCATCTGGCAATAATGGTTGCGCATCGCTAATTGCATCCAACTGATGTGTAAATAACTCCTCTGACGGATCAAGTGAAGCGGCTGTGGTGGCTGTGGTGGTAGTGGTGGTGGTGGAGGCGGGCGGGAGCGTGATAACTTCAGAGCAGGTGACCGAAGCTGAGCTGGAGGAGGATGGTGCGTCAAGGTTCTTAGCGGAAGCTGTTGATGATTGGGTGTCCTGTCTAAGCCAGTCAACTATGTCCTCAGAATTTTTCGGGTTCAGGGTATGTGGCCTCTGAACACTAGGCATTATTCCAGGGACAGTGGAAATCACAGGACCACGACGGCCCCTGCGGGGTGGCCTGCCTCTGCCTGTCATTTTTTTTTAGATAAGTGGTACTACGCGTGCTAGGTACTGTGCCACCAGATAGGAGTGGTGGGCACTGGCAGTGGGCACACTACAGTCTGTGGAAGTGGGCCTGACACACACTGGCAGCAGGCAAGCAACTGAAATTAGACTAATGTGTAAAAATTAAATGCTTTATTTATCGGCAAGCTACTGTGCCACCTGGTATCAGGGGTGGGCACTGGCAGTGGGCACACTACAGTCTGTGGAAGTGGGCCTGACACACACTGGCAGCAGGCAAGCAACTGAAATTAGACTACTGTCTAAAAATTAAATGCTTTATTTATCGGCAAGCTACTGTGTCACCTGGTATCACTGGTTGGCACTGGCAGTGGTCACACTACAGTTTGTGGAAGTGGGCCTGACACACACTGGCAGCAGGCAAGCAACTGAATTTAGACTACTGTCTAAAAATTAAATGCCTTATTTATCGGCAAGCTACTGTGCCACCCGGTATTAGTGGTTGACACTGGCAGTGGGCACACTACAGTCAGTGGAAGTGGGCCTGACACACACTGGCAGCAGGCAAGCAACTGAAATGAGACTAATGTGTAAAAATGAAATGCCTTATTTATCGGCAAGCTACTGTGCCACCCGCTATTAGTGATTGGCACTGGCAGTGGGCACACTACAGTCTGTGGAAGTGGGCCTGACACACACTGGCAGCAGGCAAGCAACTGAATTTAGAATACTGTCTAAAAATTAAATGCCTTATTTATCGGCAAGCTACTGTGCCACCCGGTATCAGTGGTTGGCACTGGCAGTGGGCACACTACAGTCTGTGGAAGTGGGCCTGACACACACTGGCAGCAGGCAAGCAACTGAATTTAGAATACTGTCTAAAAATTAAATGCCTTATTTATCGGCAAGCTACTGTGCCACCCGGTATCAGTGGTTGGCACTGGCAGTGGGCACACTACAGTCTGTGGAAGTGGGCCTGACACACACTGGCAGCAGGCAAGCAACTGAATTTAGACTACTGTCTAAAAATGAAATGCCTTATTTATCGGCAAGCTACTGTGCCACCCGGTATCAGTGGTTGGCACTGGCAGTGGGCACACTACAGTCTGTGGAAGTGGGCCTGACACACACTGGCAGCAGGCAAGCAACTGAAATTAGACTACTGTCTAAAAATTAAATGCCTTATTTATCGGCAAGCTCCTGTGCCACCCGGTATCAGTGGTTGGCACTGGCAGTGGGCACACTACAGTCTGTGGAGGTGGGCTTGACACACACTGGCAGCAGGCAAGCAACAGAAATTACACTGAAGTTTAAAAATGAAATGCCTTTTTTTGATGCAAAGTCCTGTGCCACACGGGATGACAGGGGTGGGCACTGGCAGCGGGCACACTACAGTCAGTGGAAGTCGGCCTGACACACACTAGCAGGCAAGCAACTGAAATTACACTAAAGTGTAAAAATGAAATGCCTTTTTTTGATGCAAAGTCTTGTGCCACACGGGATGACAGGGGTGGGCACTGGCAGTGGGCACACTACAGTCTGTGGGCCTGCAGCTCCTCACACACGGGCAGGCCAGGCAACTGCAATATATATATGGAGAAAAAAAAAAAAAAAAGCAGACTAATGTTGCAGCTCTAAAAAGGGCTTTTTGGGGTGCTGTCAGGACGCTGTCCTTACAGCAGAGATCAGATGAGTCTTTCAGGACTGGAGTGGACACTGAATTCACTAGCCTAGCTATCGATTTCCCAATTAAATCAGCAGCAACTACACTCTCCCTCCTCTCACTAAGACTGCAAATTCCGAATGAATCTAAAATGGATGCTGTTCAGGAGATAGGAGGGTCTGGGAGGGAGGGTATGCTGCTGATTGGCTGGAATGTGTCTGCTGACTGTGAGGTACAGGGTCAAAGTTTGCTCAATGATGATGTATAGGGGGCGGACCGAACATCGCATGTGTTCGCCCGCCGCGGCGAACGCGAACAAGCTATGTTCGCCGGGAACTGTTCGCCGACGGATAGTTCTGGCCATCTCTTTTACTAATAAGTATATCTAAGTATTTAAAATTACTCCTTGGCTAAACCACTTGTAATTCATGTTTATAGAAATTCTATCTAAGGGCATGAAAATAGATGTATTTCTGTTTCTCTTAAAAGGATTGTTTCACTTCAGAAAATGGCATTTATCATGTAGAAAAAGTTAATACGAGACACTAATGTATTGTGATTGTCCATATTCAGGGGCGGATTGGCCATAGACCCTAGAGGAAAATTTCCTAGTGTGCCAATGCTGCAGGGGGCCACTCAAGTCCTCCTCTCTGCCACTGACTGGGTATATAATGAGCTCTCAACAGTAATGCTGTGAGACTCTCAGGTACTCATGTATCCAGCCAGGGACCGCACATGTCCTCCTAAATTCAACTGCTGTGGCCTGCACCTCACCTTCTTAGCCCCTGCTCCATTGACAACTGGAGGAGGAGGACAGAAGATGGTAGCAATGTATGGCTACCACAGAGTGCCAGCTTTTGCGGCAGTATATTGTTTTACACCATATTATTTGGTTCTGTTGGGATAGTATTTTGCACTATGGTATTGTTGACCCCACCTACTTGTGTTGTCTTGCTTCTGTTAATTTGGACCTGCCAACAAAAAGGAGCTATTTTTGTTTATTTTTTTTTCCAGGGTCACTTTAAGTTCCTAGTCTGCCCCTGTCCATATTGCCTCCTTTGCTGGCTTCATGAATTTTTCCATCATTTTATACACTGCTCATTCCTATAGTTATGACCACCCTGCAATCCAGCAGCGGTGGCCGTGCTAGCACGCTAAAGGAAAAAGCGCCAGCCTCTCTGGTGGCCGGGACCACAGGAGTGCAGGTAGGTTGGCGCTTTTACAATCACAATACAGTAGTAAGTGTCTTGAATTAACTTTGTCTACAAGATAAATGCCATTTGCTGAAGTAAGACAACCAGGGGTTCACTACCAACGAGGCCAGGTGAGGCGATCGCCTCAGACAGCACCAGGTAGGGGCAAGAGAGGGGCAGCCAAAGGTCCATGGGCTGAAGGGAAGGGGTTAGGTTAACAAATTGGCATTGGGGAGGGAGGGGCACCGTTTCAGTTTGAGGCAGCAGAAAGGCTAGGTGCACCTCTAGAGACAACTCCCTTTAAGTCCAGAGAACTGTCCAATTTTGACAGTGAACAAGCTCTAATATGCCTGATATACCATATATATTTTTCAATAGCGAAGAGAAATCTTTTCTATCAACCCTTCAAATTAAATCCTCATGCACCTATCTTCTTGAGCTGCATTTGCTAGGGGCTCTATACTGAAAGAACAATGGAGATAGAGGGCATCCCTGCCTGGTACCCCGCTTGAGGCTAAACAGAGAGGACAATTCCAAATTAGTCTTAACCAGGCAACAGGCTGAAAATATAATATTTTCACCCATCTAATAAACTTCCCCAGAAAACTAAAGCATTTCAGAACCCACACAAAAACAATGACATTGACAATGACACTATCAAAGGCCTTCGAACGCTTCATGCAATTGACGATTAAGAAATAAACACCTTAGTTTCAGACCAATTGATTTATTTGGCATAAAGTCCACCTGGATGCTATGAATGATAGAAATAATAACCTTTCCGAAGCAACTGGCCAAAACTTTAGCCAGCATCTTGACATTGACATTCATAAGGGAGATAGACCTGTTAGACCCAGGATCGCTCATACTTTTATCTGCTTCTGGAATGAGGGAGATTATTACGTCCCTCCAAAATGGAGGAGGTTTATTAATAATGAACACTTCCTTGATTTCAAGAAAGAATGGAAGCAAGGATGTCACACGTGACGCAAATGGGGAAGGTCACGGCTGTGGCCTGTGATTGGCTGCAGTGGTTACATGTCCCCCCGTTGGCAGATCTTGATATCAGATTGTAACAGATTGGCAGGCTTTTGAATTTACTGACCTGATTATCCCATACATAAAATAAACATTTTCTGCTAAGTAAAATTATGGATATATCATTTTATAATGGTATGTTTTTTTCGGTTTTTAACCCCTTAAAGACTCTGTTTCTGCATTTTGATTATTTACTCTCTGCCTTCCCAGAACCATGCCTTTTTAGTTTTCTGTTCACATAGCCATAGAAGGGCTTGTTTTTTTTAGGACATGTTATACTTTCTAATGGCATCATCATATATTGCATATTATGTAGTGGGAAGCTGTAAAAAAAAATTCCAAATGGGGTGGAATTGGAAAATAGAAAAAAAAAATACAATTCTGCCATATTTTTATGGGTTTTGCTTTATGGCATTCCTTATATAGTATAACTGACCTGTGCCTTTCATTTTCTCGGTCAGTATGTTTACATGGATACTGTATTTATATAGTTTTTCTTGTGGATTAATATTTAAATAAATTTAAACTTAAAAATTTTTTTTCCCTTGCAATGATATATTGTGACCCCCATAACTTTTGTATAGTTACATCTGCAGAGCTGAGTGGGAGCTCATTTTTGCTGGATGATCTTTTTTTTTTATTGTTACCATTCAAGAGTGTATGACTTTTTGGTCACTTTTTATTCAAATTTTTGGGGAGGTGAGGGATCGGTCATGTCAAACTAATTTAATCAGTTTCTATGAGGAGGTAAGTTCTCGACCTGACCGGGTTAAGTCAATAGATTTCATATATCTTGACTAGAGATGAGCGAACTTTAAAAAAAAGTTCGACGTTCGGGTTGTGGTAATCGCTGCATCCCGTTATGTATTCCACTACCGCGGACTATCGCGGCATATTGAATCCATAAGGGGCGGCTTCCACGAACCCAAACTGTTGAACAGCCGAAGGACCTGGGGTGACGTCACTGTCATGTGATCAGTGCAGGGGGCGTGACTCAGCACTGGATTTGATCCCGTGCTGAGCCACGCCCCCTGCACTGATCACATGACGGTGACGTCACCCCAGGTCCTTCGGATGTTCAACAGTTCGGGTTCGTGGAAGCCGCCCCTTATGGATTCAATATGCCGCGATAGTCCGCGGTAGTGGAATCCATAACGGGATGCGGCGATTACTACAACCCGAACCACAACGCCGAACGTCAAACTTTTTTTTAAAGTTCGCTCATCTCTAATCTTGACTTCTCCAAAGCATTTAATACTGTTCCACTTAAAAGATTACTATATAAAATGAGAATGCTTGGACTGGGAGAAAATGTCTGTATGTGGGTAAGTAACTGGCTGAGTGACAGAAAACAGAGGGTGGTTATTAACGGTAGATACTCAGATTGGGTCACTGTCACTAGTGGAGTACCTCAGGGGTCAGTATTGGGCCCTATTCTCTTCAATATATTTATTAATGATCTTGTAGAAGGCTTGCACAGTAAAATATCTATTTTTGCAGATGACACTAAACTGTGTAAAGTAATTAACACTGAAGAGGACAGTTGTCTGCTACAGAGGGATCTGGATAGATTTGAGGCTTGGGCAAATAAGTGGCAGATGAAGTTTAACACTGACAAATGTTAGGTTATGTACATGGGAAGGAATAATGCAAGTCACCAGTACATACTAAATGGTAAAACACTAGGTAACACTGACATGGAAAAGGACTATAGAAGCTGGTATCAGGCAGCAGCTGCTGTCATTGTGTCTGTGGCCCATCTGGTTGCTTTCTACATGCTGCTATAAACAGCTTAGGTAAGATGGCAGCCCCCATAATCATGTTCAGGAAATAGAATACAAAAATCCAAGAAAATGAAAACAAATTAGAATAAAAGGATATGTGTTGCTATCTGGTTTTAACTGGCAGAAAAAACATTTTAGATAACATATGTACTTTCCAAATTTTTTTTTCCAGTTTGATCACTTCTTTCATAGACTTAAATGAATTTGTTTTGCAGCCTATGGAAGATACAGTGTGTTCCCATGAAGCCCCTCCACAGGCAGGCGCCTCCATAAGAACTATCGCTGTGGGAGCCTGAAATACTGAAAGAAATGTTGAGAATGCGATACGTGAAACTGGCTCTATTGACTGCTGGACTTCTTTTTTCACAGCTTTGGAGCACTGCATTACTGTAAAAAGTTATGGAACCCCTTTCTTTTCCCAGTCTCACTTGCAGTGAGAAAATTGCAAGTGGAATATTTGTCAACATTTTTTTAATTTATAATCTCTTTGTAATAATAATAATAATAATAATAATGTTATAATAATATGTTATTATTTTTTTTGTGTTTTCTTGAACTGCCTTTTTTAGAGTAGTTTTTTCAGTAGTTTTTATTTTTGCATAGTACAATGCATTATTTACCAGGAACTGCATATTCTGCGTGAGAATAGAAACCCTCAGGCAGGATACTTATTGACCAGTAATATCACTTAATTTCTTTGCATACGTGTTGTCAAAGAAGTCATTAGTCGTGTTTTCATCCCTCTATGAATCTATGTAATTCATTTATACGGTTAATATATGGCTCTTAGTGAGCTGCTTACCTGTAGCACCAGTCTGTATTACTAGTTGATGAGTTGATGAGAGGGGAGCAGCCAGGCCCAAGTCAAACACTTTGCACATGTCATTGTACAGAAGATCCAGACAACTGGAAAACTGCACCCACAGACGCTCCAGCACCCGCCTGTCTTCCTTGTTCAACTGCTTGTCCCGAAGAGCAGCAGTTAATACATTCCTGTTGCTTACTGCTAGCTCTTGGGCCCTTTCTCTTGTACGTCTCAATTCATCACGTAAGTGTTTGCTGTCTGACGAGCCACCAACAGTGATTGCCAAGTGTCTGTAGCAGGCCACAACCTTCCCATTGGTACATAAAAGAAAAAAGAGACTTTATTATTATGGAAAACATAGATAAATGTGTATGGCTCAGCCATTTGCCAAATGAGCCTTAGGGCTGTTCCACACGTCAGTGCCTGGTCAGTGATTTTCATCAGTTATCTGAGCCACAACCAGAAGTGAAGCCTATGCAGAAATAAACTTTATTTTTGTAATTTTGCGAAGAAACTTTTTTTTGGTATCCCAACCCTGAGGACTCCAAGCCGCTGCCTGACGTCATCTGGAGAAATCTAAATTCCCTATTAGTATGTCTTTTTGCAATGTGTATGAAAACCGGAGTACCTGGAGAAAAGCTATGCCAACACGAGGCGAACATACAAACGCCATACAGATATTGTCCTTGGTTGGATTTGAACCTAGGATGTGCAAGGCACCAGTGCTAACCATCAAGCCACTGTGCTGCCCATAAGGTGTAATGGAAAGATTTGCACCTGTTCTGCGATTTTGACCCACACCAAGTATTTACTCACAATCACTGATGGAAATCACTGACCAAACACTGACCAAAACACTGAACTAGGCCTTACTAGATCAGAATGCTAATAGTGTTATTAACTGTTAAGCACAAATACATTAGTTTAGAACAGGGGTAGGCAACCTTTGGCTCCCAGCTGTTGTGAAACTACAACTCCCAGTATGCATAGTTGCTCTGCTCTTCTAAGAACTTACATAGAAATGAATGGAGCATGCTGGAAATTGTAGTTTCACAACAGCTGGGAGCCGAAGGTTGCTGATGCCTGGTTTAGAAGAAGAAGCAGTAAATCAAAAGGAAAACACATGATTGTGGGGGCTGACTGCATGCAGTGTTTATTTGTAGTCTGTAACTATGGAGACACATAGGTCTGTATAATAGCTGTAGACACAAAATAATATTGTACCTTTTAATCAACAGATTTCCTTTATCATTTCATTAAGATGCATAGGAGCAAGGTCTACAGCAGCCAGTGTTGGACTGGGGTGTCTATGGGCCACCAGCAGGGGCGTAACTACCAAAGTGGCAGACCATGCGACTGCTATGGGGCCAGGGGCAAGAGGGGGCCCAGTCTTAGTTGGGATAATCTCTTCTTCTACTGGGGTGAAAACTTGGTCAGGGCTTTACCCTCTAAAGGTTGGATCCTTGCTATGGGGCGCTTACTTCTCTATGTACGCCACTGCCCACCAGTAAAATCTGCCCACTGTATGGATATATTAAAACATTACCTGCTCACATAGCAGCAGACAGCAGTAAGATACTACAACATGAAATTTTATGGAGGTCCCTGCAGCAACTTTGAGAAGGCAAGTCCCTGGAAAGCAGGATAGTGTCTGGCCTGCCTGTGTACCTATAAATCATCTCTGCAATCTGATTGCATCTATAATAATACACTGAGTACACTAGTTTCTTAAATAATTTACCTAGTTTTTATATAAACTTGAAGTGCTGTAAGCTGCCTATCTGTAATCCTACTGTGTTATGTGCTACTTGTGCAGGGGTTGGGAGACTAGGGGCCCACCTGGAGAGCGGTGTAAACGCTCATTTATTGGGTAATATGATTGTTTGTGCTGTCACCTAGATCGTCTTTTGCCAGCAGCAGATTGTGCAGTCTAAATTACACTCTTACAAAAACATAGTCAAAAACAAATCATCCATGATGAAAGGTCTCCACATTTAGAGTATTAAGTAAGGTCCTATGGGTGGTAGACTCTAAAAACCGTACATTTTATTGATATACATTAAAATTAGTGCAAATACAATCAATTCTATAAATAAACAGAAATCTCCCCAAAATCCACAAAATCCTATAAGTGTGGATAACACCAGGTAGGGAAGGTAGATGACATTGATTATCAAGGATTTGGCTATGAGGAGACAGGTGTGGGATCCCTACCGTATCCCTACTGTCTCTCTCAGCCCGAAGAACTCACCTGATGGTGGTGAGCCTTCGTCCACGTACCTATCCCTAGAAACCTGCGTATCCCTGAAAAACACCTGAACTCCCCGCAGCGTTTCCCCCTATCAAAGGGTTCCTCAGGGGGTCAATGCAGCAAAAACAAATATAAATATAAATAGATGATAGTTGTAACTATAACATGAGAGGGGGCTGGTATTAACCAGCAGTACCTGATCCTTATGAGGCAGCACTGGTCAGATGACACATCTATGAACACAAAGTCAAGATAAAACGTATAATTATTGATGGTTCCCTACAAAATGATGTATTTGATAGTCAGCTAACCAGTGACACGGGAAGTGTCCAAAACCTAGCCTACGGCTTATCCACCGTGGCTATATCTAATGTGTGTTGCTTTGAAATCATTTAATTATCTATTCAGCGTATTTGAGTCTCACTGATCTTAGACCAAATTATGATTATTTTTTTCTTTTTTCCTGTCTGTTATTTCTTTTTTCTTTTTTTCTTCTCCTGCACATAGACATTTAGTTGTCATTATACATGAGGACATTTCACTGGGGCTTCCTCTCCCGATATAGTTGATCCATTAGAGGAAGCTAGAATACATGTTTTTAGACATACTGTTCCGCGATCGGATGGGTATTATCTCGGCTCCATCCCCTAACAGGGATCTCCATTGATTCTGAGCATGCAATGGAGATCCCCTATAGTTTACAGGGTTACCTGTGGTGATGCGTCCCACTGTGGAACGCATTGTCTGACGCTACAATATGACGTCGGACTCGGGCCGATCCACAGGCGGATGCTTCCACCCAGCACACAATGCCACTTCCGTATCTCCTTGCGATGCGTTCCACGGTGGAACGCATCGCTAGCCCGACTGACAGGAAGTGACGTCCATCACACCCGGATGTGACGTCACACGGGCTTTCACTGCGACTCTGGCATATCTATACCCGGATGTGACGGATGGGACATCACACCCGGATGTGACGGCACACGGGCGTTCACTGCTACTCTGGCATGCCTATATGTGATGCGTTCCACTGTGGAACACAAAGGAAGTGATGTGAAGCCAACTGGATGTGACATCAAACGAATGTCCAGGTGGAGGTAGTTCTCCATAATATCTGTACCTTTATATAGTACACCGGTACCAGTCTTCCTCAGGTCCTGGACATCAGAGGATCTACGAGGGGGGCTGGATACCTGAGTGGCTGCCACAACATGTAAGTCCCTGTTTATCCTGACTATCAAATACATCATTTTGTAGGGAACCATCAATAATTATACGTTTTATCTTGACTTTGTGTTCATAGATGTGTCATCTGACCAGTGCTGCCTCATAAGGATCAGGTACTGCTGGTTAATACCAGCCCCCTCTCATGTTATAGTTACAACTATCATCTATTTATATTTATATTTGTTTTTGCTGCATTGACCCCCTGAGGAACCCTTTGATAGGTGGAAACGCGTCGGGGAGTTTAGGTGTTTTTCAGGGATACGCAGGTTTCTAGGGATAGGTACGTGGACGAAGGCTCACCACCATCAGGTGAGTTCTTCAGGCTGAGAGAGACAGTGGGGATACGGTAGGGATACCACACCTGTCTTCTCATAGCCAAATCCTTGATAATCAATGTCATCTACCTTCCCTACCTGGTGTTATCCACACTTATAGGATTTTGTGGATTTTTGGGGAGATTTCTGTTTATTTATAGAATTGATTGTATTTGCGCTAATTTTAATGTATATCAATAAAATGTACTGTTATTAGAGTCTACCACCCATAGGACCTTACTAAATTACACTCTTCTGTCAGCAAGCAATGATTCTGTATGGGGACGAGCCATGGCATACTGTGGAGGAGATCACTGTATGTAAATTAAGAAAGTTTGTTTCCCAACAATGGTCTGCTCAATTGTCCCATGTAAATAGATCATTAGCTACATTCTTATCAGTAAGATAAGAATTGAGCTATAATGAGTGTTTAGGAGGTCAGAGATAAGGAGCCGTCAGCTGAGTTGCCTGACGGAACAGAGTGAAAATTCAGAGCCCGCTACTAGAAACACAAAGCTGTACATAGAAAGGGATTCAAAATTTTAGTGCAATGCAATAATAATACACTGAACAAAAATATAAATGCAGCACTTTCGGTTTTTCTCCCATTTTACTTGAGCTGAACTCAAAGATCTGAAACATTCTCTACATACACAAAAGACCCATTACTCTCAAATATTGTTCCCAAGATCTGTCTAAATCTGTGTTAGTGAGCACTTCTGCTTTGCCGAGATAATCCATCCCACCTCACAGGAGTGGCATATCAAGGTGCTGATTAGCATGAATATTGCACAGACTGCCCACAATAAAAGGACACTCTGAAATGTGCATAGTTTTGCCTTGGAGGGGGGGGGGGCAGAAAACCAGTCAGTATCTTGTATGGCCACCATTTGCCTCACGCAGTGCAGCACATCTCTGTCGCATAGAGTTGATCAGGTTGTTGATTGTGGCCTGCGGAATGTTGTTCCACTCCTCTTCAATAGCTGTGCGAAGTTGCTGAATATTGGCAGGAACTGGAACATGCTGTTGTATACGTCGATCCAGAGCATCCCAAACATGCTCAATGGGTGACATGTCCAGTGAGTATGCTGGCCATGCAAGAACTGGGATGTTTTCAGCTTCCAGGAATTGTGTACAGATCCTTGCAATATGGGGCCGTACATTATCATGCTGCAACATGAGGTGATGGTCGTGGATGAATGGCACAACAATGGGCCTCAGGATCCCATCACGGTATCTCTGTGCATTCAAAATGCCATCAATAAAATGCACCTTTGTCCGTTGTCCATAACATATGCCTGCCCAAACCATAACCCCTCCGCCACCATGGGCCACTCGAACCACAACGTTGACGTCAGCAAACTTCTCACCCACACGACGCCACATACGCTGTCTGCCATCTGCCCTGAACAGTGAAAACCGGGACTCATCCATGAACAGAACGCCTCTCCAACGTGCCAGATGCAATCACGTGTGAACATTTGCCTACTCAAGTCGGTTACGACGAGGATCTGCAGTCATGTCCAGACCTCGATGAGGACGACGGGCATGAAGATTAACTTTCCTGAGATGGTTTCTGACAGTTTGTGCAGATATTCTTTGGTTATGCAAACCTATTGTTGCTGCACTTGTCTGGGTGGCTGGTCTCAGACGATCATGGAGGTGAACATGCTGGATGTGGAGGCCCTGGGCTGGTGTGGTAACACGTGGTCTACAGTTGTGAGGCCGGTTGGATGTACTGCCAAATTCTCTGAAACGCCTTTGGAGACGGCTTATGGCAAGCACCCGACTGTATAAGGAGGGTGCTCAGGGACTGATGGTCGTCCCCCCTCCCCCCTTTTCCCCTTAGGGCTTTAGGGTGCTGGCCCCTTCGAGTTAATGGTAAAGTAGATGGCAGAATAGGACCATTAAGAGGTTAATTCACTGGGGAGCTCCTTAGACAGGATGTGGGCGGGGCAGAGAATCCTGGAGGCTGCATATACTCACTCCATATTCTGGCACTTCCTCTTGCCAGTGGAAGCAAATTGGTGTGGTGTGCACCCTTTGCTCTGTCCACACCAAGATGCCACAGGTGGTGTTTTTTCCTGTAATTGCCTCCTGGTGAGTTTCATGGGCAGGATGAGGGATAGCTGTGCTCAGTTTGAGCAGCCTCAGCTCTCCCCTGGCATCCTCCTTCCCTGTGCCTGCCTTAGTGAGTGGTGTGGAGCTGCAGGGCATTTTGGCTCTGCCATTCCCCTGCAGCATTTTGTTTCATGGGTGTTGGGGCTGCACATGCCAGCCAGGATTGTTAGCCATGAGGGGGGGTGTGGGATAGCTCCTCACTAACTGAGTAATTCCCCCACCCCCACCCCCCTGCATTTTAGCCTATTGTGCACCCCCCCTTCCCACTAAGGTAGGGCAGCATGGGGTCACCGCAGCCCCCCTGCTTCAGCCAGGGTCCTTCAGCTTCCATGGTGCGAGCTAGTCACTGCTCCTGGCCCTGCCCCCCTTACCCCTGCAGTGCTTACAGGGCGCTTGTGACGGGCACCGCTGGGCAGGCGAGTTCTCTTGTTACTATATGGCCCCGTGGGAGCTCTTCACCCGCCCTAGCATCCCTCTGCCCCCCTTCTCCATATCAGATTAGTGTCACCGGCCCCTTAGTCCAGCAGCGCTTACTGGGCGCTTGTAATGGGAACCGCTAATGTGGGACCGTTTGCTATATGGGGCCCGGGAGAGCTCTTCACCTGCCCCTCGTACCCCCGGTTTACAGTGCCCCCACCTATGTAACCTTTCCTCCATGGGGGTTGCTGCTCCCCCGCTTATGCAGTCTGTGCCCCTTTTAGTACATGGGGCACTGCGGGTCTCAGTTTGAGACCCTTATGACACCCCCACCCTCAGGCAGGCAGGCGCAGGGCTCTCTGTTTTTATCCTTCTCGCAGGTGGGCCGGGGGCGTGGCCTCCGTGGTTACCGCCTGCGCCAGTCCCGACAACCGTTCCAGGGTTTCCGGGTGAAGTAGGCGCTCCAGATCCTCCAGGTGGCGCTAGCCGTCGTCTTCGGACGGAATGTCGGGCGCATCTGAGGAGTCTGGTTTACTGTTGCGATCGGAAACCGTAAGAGGCTGGTGCCTGTCCATCTATCCAAGGTTCTCGGTATGGTCGCTGCAGCGACCCACCAGAATGGCATTCCAGTTCCCGCTCCTTCAGCAGTGCCGTTCCTTTCTACAACTGGTGAGTACTGATGCTCTAGGGGCGGGGGTGTCTGGTCTTGTGCAGAATTAGAATCCTTGCTATAAGGGCACTTGTAGATACGGGGTCCCCCACCCCTCCGGTTGCGCTGGTTGCTCTGTGACGCAATAGCTTATGGGTAGCATTCCTGGTGGTTTATGTTTGTTGTTCCTGGTTTTAATACTGCCTTGGTTTATGTTAGTTGTTCCTGGTTTTACTACTCCTTTGGTTTATGTTAGTTGGTACAGGTTTTACTAGTCCTTTGGTTTATGTTAGTTGTTCCTGGTTTTACTACTCCTTTGGTTTATGTTAGTTGGTACAGGTTTTACTAGTCCTTTGGTTTATGTTAGTTGTTCCTGGTTTTACTACTCCTTTGGTTTATGTTAGTTGGTACAGGTTTGAGCTGGGAGCTTCCCAGCCGTGGTTTACCTGAGCTTGTGCAACTGCGGTCTTAGCACTTGGGGTGTCCATATCCTATAGAAGGGGTTTTCCCCCGACCATGTACCAAAAAAAAAAAAAAAAAAAAGGGTGTGGATATGTTTGTAGATATATATGTATATATATATATTATATTTATATATGGTAACTGTATAATAAATGATTACTCGATCACAGAAAGAGGCAAAGCCCTCTGTCAGTGGTGGTTTTGTGACGCTCGGCAGTACAATAGCATGACCCCCCTTTTCGGGACCGGTTGGGCTTAGTATGTGGTTTTCCAGGGTAGCGTAGCAGTCAGGCCACAGGTTGATATGGTGTGGCAAGTGTTCGGTCCCCTACCTGGTTCTGGTAGGTTTCCTGATGTGGTTGTCCTATGTAGTGCAATGAGTACTTGATTTGTATGGTGTAGACATCTTGTTGAGTCAGAATGGGTCGTGCGTTAGTCTCTGGTTTCTTCATTTTGTGTATCCGATACCCTCATGCTCCATGTAACGGTTCTTGTCCCACCGGTCTTTCGGAGGGTTTTCTTGCAGCTGTTTTTGGGTGAGGCTCAGGCCCTCTGTGTAATAAATGATTTTATAATTAGGTGTGTATCCGGTGCGAAATATGTGTAGAGCAGTGCTTCCTGTTATACTCCTACCTGCGGGCGCTAGGCTGTGTGTTTGTTCTATTTGGGCTTTCAATAGGGACATATCTGACATGGTTGGTTCATATGTACGTAGGCATGTCACAGTAGTCTTAATCCCTCTAGTCGGGCTGTGGACCTTCCTTGATGTACATGGTTGTTAGTTCATATCAACACAGCCACATTTACATTGTTTCTCTTGCTGAAAACTACAGTTCTGGTCCACCGGACCCGGGTTCCATTGGGATGGTTAATAACTGGGCACTTCTGCTGAGATTCTAACATTACTATGCAGGTTGGCAGCATGGTGGTAATGCACTTGCCTTAGATTCAATGTTTCAGGAGTTACAGTTCTGTGGGATCCAGTTGAGCGGAATACAAGGGAGATGTACATGATGTAAGCAGTACAAGAGACTTTATTCTGGCCAGTGGGTGTGGTTGCCAGGAGGGCGGTATCGGTATACTGCTGCCGCATGACTTCCCCCAGCTGAGTGAATGTTGCGGAATTGGCAGTCGCAGGATAATCAGATGGTAAGCCAGTAACTGATAACCAGGTCTGTTCGCGGACGTCGCTCAGAGGAGAGCCTTGATATAAGCACAATTCATGGGGTTACAAAATAAATAAATAAAATAAATAATTAACTGCAGCCTTTTATTCCCGTTCGGATCTGTGTATTGATGTGAGTCAGGCACTCTGACTGGTCCTCCTGCCTGGACTTTACTGGTCGGCAAGGTGACCCTCAAGGTTCATTTGCCTGTACTGTTCCGTTGTTAGGTAAGCAATTCGGGTATAGTTGGGGGCATTTAGTCTGGATAGCCATGTCCCGTCTCCTTCAGCCTTCTGTCCTGGCTGATTGGTATTTTCTCCTGGGTGTTTGTCTCTTCATAGGAGGCCGCACTGCGTTGGGGGTGGTTATCTTTTTATGGGCTAATAGTAGTCGGGATTATAGCCGTCTATACATGACGATCAAGTTAATAGAAAGGGTGTACCTCCCCTTTGCCCGGTTTCATTCCGGTCTGGCCGGTTCGATGGGTTATGACTTCACACAGGGTGGGGATCCAATTCTTTTTCCCATCAGGATGTTTCCCCTCAGTGGGTTTTACAATTTACCTTGAACTTGAAATAAACAAATACATAAATAACTTTTTGGTTTCACTTTTTCTGGTCTGGTTGTACGATCCTCTTTGTATGTTGAGGCTCGGGCTAATTTTTTTGTCTTTCAGGTTCTTGGTGTTTGGTGGATCAATGGGTGGCCTTTCGTATATATCTCCATGGAGAGACAGGAGCACAGGCCCGGTGTGCGCTCCTGGTGGTTCGATTGGTTCAGTCTTGGCAAAGGGATCCGGGATTTCAGGTGGTATTTTAACTTCTTCCGGAAGTGGTTGGTATACCCGTGCTGTGGTACTGCCCCTTGTCATTCTGGAGTTTTGAACCTCATATGTGCTGACATGCGATGATCCCTGTTTTTCAGGAGGTTGGTAGGAGGGTGGTTGGTTGTCATCTCCCGGGTGGGTTGTTCTGGCCATATATGGGAAGGCGTTGTGTATACAATACGAAGGTATAGCTCAAGGGGCAGTGGTTTGTCACCGTGATCGGGAAAATTCAGCTATATAGTGTAGCAGTTCCAGTTCTTTGGATCAATGACCCCTCTCTGGTAGCTATGGTCTGTAATATTTTACTCTCCAGGGTTACATCCAGGCCCCACTTGATTCAACATTTTTGGAGACTTCACCAGTACCACTTCCTCGGGAAGAGATTTCCATAGCCCACTGCTCTTGCTGTGAAGAATTATTTTGTCTATATACAAACCTTCTTTCCTCCAGACGCAGAGGATGTCCCCTCGTCACATTCACAGTCCTGGGGATAAATAGATGATGGGAGAGATCTCTGTACTGACCCCTGATATATTTATACATAGTTATTAGATCTCCCCTCAGTCGTCTTTTCTAATATGAATAACCCTCATTTTGATAACCTTTCAGGGTACTGTGGTTGCCCCATTCCAGTTATTACTTTAGTTGCCCTCCTCTAGACCCTCTCTAGCTCTGCTATGTCTGCCTTGTGCACAGGAGTCCAGAACTGTACACAGTAATAATTATAAAAAAAAAAAATGTATATATATATTTAAATAGCACTAACATATTCCATAGCGCTTTCCAATTCAGGGGTTCATGGACAAACGGTCATAAATAACATAGCAACTGACAAGTTGATTATTACAACAAGAAGAATGAGGGCCCTGCTCGCAGGAGCTTACAATGTGTGGTCTGACCAATGATGGGTAAAGTGGTTAGACTTGGTTCTCATCGTGGGCAGCTATGCCCCATTATATACAACTATTTATCCTATTGGCCTTGGTTTTTAATGGGACTTGATGGCATTTTCCTCTTGAATGTTAGTTGGGACACTTCCCGGCCTGTCAGGGAGTTTCAACAGACTCGGTTCTGCTGGGTGGTGGTCGGAGCCCCGTTGGAGAACGGGTCTCCTCCGTGGCGGCATTTGGGTACAGCGGAGATATGGTGGTACAAGATGGCGTAATTGCCCGCTGGGAGTCCAGCGGCCGGCATACCGCTCTTGATGATTACGGTTTAACTTGCCCGCTGGGAGTCCGGCGTTTGGCATACCGCTATGATATTATGGTTTATTAAGGTTTGCCGCTTTAATAAAGAAGCTGTGGCCGATTACCATCCAGCAATAAAGTGACACAGTTGTCAGTGTTTTTGTTATAGGTCAAGGTTGGGTGAAGGGGCCAAGCGGGAGTTAAAGGTGATACCCCACCCTGTTTCCCTGGATACCAGCAGTCTGGCAAGCACCCGACTGTATAAGGAGGGTGCTCAGGGACTGATGGTCGTCCCCCCTCCCCCCTTTTCCCCTTAGGGCTTTAGGGTGCTGGCCCCTTCGAGTTAATGGTAAAGTAGATGGCAGAATAGGACCATTAAGAGGTTAATTCACTGGGGAGCTCCTTAGACAGGATGTGGGCGGGGCAGAGAATCCTGGAGGCTGCATATACTCACTCCATATTCTGGCACTTCCTCTTGCCAGTGGAAGCAAATTGGCCCTCCCTCCCTCCCTTTGTGGATATACTTGGGAGACTGGTCAAGATACAAGGTTATGATCGGTTATGGATACTTGTTTTATTCTGCTTTGTTTTTCAATTTTTAGGAGCCCTGCTGGGAGTCCAGAGGTTTGGATATCGCTCTGATGATTACGGCTTTTGAGATACGTGAAGTCTGGTCGAGTTTATCAAGTCACAGCTGGCGGCATTTGGGTACAGCGGAGATATGGTGGTACAAGATGGCGTAATTGCCCGCTGGGAGTCCAGCGGCCGGCATACCGCTCTTGATGATTACGGTTTAACTTGCCCGCTGGGAGTCCGGCGTTTGGCATACCGCTATGATATTATGGTTTATTAAGGTTTGCCGCTTTAATAAAGAAGCTGTGGCCGATTACCATCCAGCAATAAAGTGACACAGTTGTCAGTGTTTTTGTTATAGGTCAAGGTTGGGTGAAGGGGCCAAGCGGGAGTTAAAGGTGATACCCCACCCTGTTTCCCTGGATACCAGCAGTCTGGTAGAGAAATGAACATTCATTGCACAGGCAACAGCTCTGGTAGACATTCCTGCAGTCAGCATGCCAATTGCACGCTCCCTCAAACGTTGCGACATCTGTGGCATTGTGCTGTGTGATCAAACTGCACATTTCAGAGTGGCCTTTCATTGTGGGCATCCTAAGGCCCGCCTGTGCAACATTCATGCTGTCTAATCAGCACCTTGATATGCCACACCTGTGAGGTGGGATGGATTATGTCGGCAAAGGAGAAGTGCTCACTAACACAGATTTAGACAGATTTGTGAACAATATTTGAGAGTAATGGGTCTTTTGTGTATGTAGAAAATGTTTCAGATCTTTGAGTTGAGCTCATGCAAAATGGGAGCAAAACCAAAAGTGTTTATGTTTTTGTTCAGTGTAAAGAAAAAATTGTCCCCAAAGATGTACATAGCCTTTAAAATATTTTTTAAACAGCACAAAACATCAAAAACTCATTAAAGGGGTTGTCTGCTTTTTTTTTTATAATGATGACCCATCCTCAGGATACGGCATTTTTTGCGATTTATAAGACACACTTTTAAGCAAGAAAAAATCTTGCAAAAAAGTGCCTGAGTGTTATAAACGGCAGCCAGGGAGATCCAGAAAGGCCAGACCCCCTGACTGCTTCCTTAATGATCTGGCAGAGCGCACATACAGTGCTCCGACTTAGGCTACTTTCACACTAGTGTTTTAGTTTTCCAGTATTGAGATCAGTCATAGGGGCTCAATACTGGAAAAAAATGCTTCTGTTTTGTCCCCATTCATTGTTAATGGGGACAAAACTGAACTGAACTGAACAGAATGCTCCAAAATGCATTCTGTTATGTTTAGTTGCGTTCCCATACCGGAGAGCAAACCGCAACATGTTATAGTTTGCTTTCTGTCCTGGGATGTGGAGCCAGACGAATCCGGCATGACCGCTTATGCAAGTCAATGGGGACGGATCTGTTTTCTCTGCCACAATCGAAAACAGATCTGTCCTCCATTGACTTTCAATGGAGTTCATGTGTGTGGCCATGCTGTGTGTGTATAACAGAGACGTGTGTGTACAAGAATTGTGTGTGTGTGTCGCAGACAAATACTTAAAAATAATCTAGCAGAACAAGAAACATGGCAGGACACAGCAGAGCAATGACACGAGACACATTTATTTGGATAGGTACTTGCATGAGGTGATCTCATGCACTATTGCTGGTTGTTACAATGGTCAGTGGATGACCAAAACTATTCCCTCCATTCTATGGTACGCCCTAAAATTACTGACATTGACCTCTCCACTTCAGTAAACCACATTCCCTTCTGTTGTCTAAATTCCGGTGCGTCTTATAAAGCGAAAAATACGGTAAGTCATCAATATTAGATTAGCAGCGGTCCACTCCCGGCACCCCGCTGATCAGCTGTTTGAAGAGACTGGAGCATTCGTACGAGTGCTGCCTTCTCTTCACCGTTTACCTGCTTACCTTCACAACCGCAGCGCTAAAGCCGTCCCATTCACTTCAATAGGACGGCTCAAGTAAATAGGAAGGAGCTGTCCTATTAAAGTAAATGAGACAACTTAGTTGTAATTATACCCGCTCACCTCTGCAATTGCGACGATGAGCAGGTAAACAATGAAGAGAAGGCAGCACTCATACGAGCGCTGCTCTCTCTTCAAACAGCTTATCGGCGTGGGTGCCAGGAGTCAGACCCCTGCTGATCTGATAATAATGACCTATCCTAAGGATAGGTCATCAGTACACAAAAAAGCAAAGAATCCCTTTAAGTAGGGTGGGACGTGCTTCCAAACCACCTTGCCTGCATGCAGACTATATATTTAGTATTTGAAGTAACATATCAGGATTCATGGTCATGCATACAGCTGACACCTGCTCGTTGCTGACCGGATTGGCAATAACTTTAATCCTGACCATTTAACTCTACAGATGTTGCTGTCAATATGGAATGCGGCATCTCACGGGGGCTCCATGTGTCCTCTGATTGGGCCCTCCTGGTGGGGTCCCAGGCCTGCCATGTTATGGCAACTATTACACACTGCCACTGGAAAGTTGTTACTGTGAATAGTACAAGTGATCAAACCATCACATTTTAAAGTCTCTTATGGGAAGTAAAAAAGTAGTTAAATAAAGTTTATAAAAAAATAAATAAAAACAAAATATAAAAAATTCAAGTAAACGACCTTTTTCCATTTATCATATTAAAAATTTTAAAAAATTACAAAATTGGCTTCACTATATATGAAAATGTCTAAACTAATAAAATATCATGGTTAGTTGTTTCAATAGAATTTATGGGTTTTGTTTATTTTACCTCAGCAAAAAACTAATAAATATGACTAAAAAGTTGCATATAACCCAAAATTTTGGCAAGAAAAACTACTCACCCCCTCCCAAAAAGGTTCAAAAAGTTATGGGTGTCAGAAAATTGCGTCCCTATGCAAATTACTATTTAAAACATAATAAAAAAAAACATATACATTACCATTATGTCATTTTTAAATAATGGCAGAATATTTTTCACCCCACAAATATTTTTACAGTTTTGTACTACATTTTACGGAACAGTAAAAGAAAAATGTTACAATTGTGTGAGCAAATATAGCTGTCATTTCTTCCCCTATATGTCTAACATCCAGAAGCAGCACACATTACACATAATCCTACCACATATCTATTCTTGTCCAGCAGCGCTGCATGTTCATCTGTCTCCTCTCATTCAGTAGGCGGCACTTATCCTTGGACTGACATTGAACACTTGTCAGCCGCACAACAGATACAGTATAACACAAACACACAGAGAAATTGTAATTCTTTACCGTGAAGAGATTGATTTGTGACAGGAAACTCAGTATCAGTCCTGAATAGAATAATGTAGAAAAGCACAACATAATAACTAGAGATGAGCGAACTTCATGTTATGAAATTCGTTCACGCTTCGTTTGGTGGTTAAAGCAGAATCGCGTTATGGATTCCGTTACCACGGACCATACCGCAATTCTATGACGGAATGCATAACGGAATGCCTTTAGAGGCATTCCATTATTCATTCCGTCATAATAGAAGTCTATGGCCTACATAATGGATTCGTCCCGTTTCCGTTATGCAGCGGATCCATTTAGCAGCCCGTAGACTTCTAAAGGCATTTAAAGGCATTCCGTTATGCATTCCATCATAGAATTGCGTTATGGTCCGTAGTAACGGAATACATAACGCATTTCTGCTTTTACCACCAGACAAAGCGTGAACGAATTTCAAAATATGAAATTTGCTCATCTCTAATAATGACATTGAAAAACACCCATATTAAGGCTACTTTCACACTAGCGTTTTTACTGGATCCGGCAGGGTTCAGCAAAACCGTTTCCGTTACTGACAATACAGCCATCTGCATCTGTTATGAACGGTTGTATTATGTTTAACATTGTCAAGACGGATCCGTCATGAACTCTATTGAAAGTCAATGAAGGACGGATCCGTTTTTGATTGTGGCAGAGAAAACGGATCTGTCCCCATTGACTTGCATTGAGGGTCATGCCGGATCCGTCTTACTCCGCATCCCAGAACGGAAAGCAAACTACAACATGCTGCGGTTTGCTCTCCGGAATGGGAACGCAACTAAACGGAACGGAATGCATTTTGGAGCATTCCGTTCTGTTCAGTTACGTTTTGTTCCCATTGACAATGAATGAGGACAGAACAGAAGCGTTTTTTTCCAGTATTGAGACCCTATGACGGATCTCAATCCCGGAAAACTAAAACGCTAGTGTCAAAGTAGCCTTAGGCTACGTTCACATTAGCACTTGTTATTTTTGTTGTTCTTCTCCGGTGGAGAAAGTTCGTTAAAAACCACGAAAATAATGCAAGTGCCAGATTCGGCACATGACTGAATTGAACTGTGCTGAACAGAACCCGCTGACTTTAATGGGTTCCGTTCGGGATGCCGCTTTGTTCTGCATGCACAGAATATGCCATGTAGGCCTCAAACAGCACCTCCAACACATAGAATTACAAACAGTATGTTATAAAAAGCAAAGATATACCTTGTTGAGTGCGTCCACTACAGCCCTGCATTCATCCTTCACTTTCTGGAAGTTCACCTGCCCTTCACTGGCCACCTTATTATTTTGGATAGGCATCGCCGCTCACTGCTTTTGAGAAGTCTCCAATAAGTTTTGAAGTTTATCAAGCTGCTTGGTGTGGTTCCTCTGTTGTTGCCATTATTATCCTTAAGTTTTTCAGTGAAATGTTGCCCTCTAGTACCTCATTTGGCATCAAATTTCCCTTTTTAGGATGAAATAGTGGTTGCAGCCTTCCTGAATTAGGTAGAGCAGAAGCATTAACAAGAAGAGTGCTGATAAGTAATCCGAGGATTATAGAAGGAGGTCCCAAACCTTGGGAAATAACAAGGCCTTTGTAATCTCTTTATCCTGTACTCAGCTTTGGAGTTCAAGTGTTCTCGGTACAGTTATGTTGTATGCTATGGTAAACATTTATGCTAGATACATTCTCTTACAATTGGTACTTTTCATTCTATTTGTGATCCAAAGACACCAATGTTGTGTACAATATAGAGAGTTGAATATACATATTATAAACACATTAAATATGTTATTCATATGTTCTACATTTTACAGGTCTCATTCCCTCCTTCAGTAAAGAGAGATATGTATCTGTGCTTTAGCCAATGGTGCAGGCATCACTGTAAAATTTGAAGGCAGATCCATGGGAACAACTTTTTTAAAGGGTTTTTCTGGGACCCAGCAAAGCCAACTTAATTACACAGAACACATCTGTAGGAGAAAGTTTGTAATATACAACTATCTCATCCCTCGGCATCAGAGATGTGGCCCTCTAATGGATCTCCTTATGCCCCACTAACTGAACATTCATTGTCTCCCATTCACTCACCACCTTCTCATCACACCCTCTCAAGGCTGTGTCCTGGGACCTCTACTCTTCTTCATTGATACCTTTGGCCTGGGATACCTCATAGTGATGATACTCAAATTTACCTCTCTAGCCCAGATGTCAGTTCCCTGTTATCCAGAGCCTCAGTGTGTCTATCAGTTATATCTTCCTTCTTCTCCTCCTGCTTTTTAAAACTTAACAGGGAAAAAATAGAATTCATCATTTTTCCGCTATGCCATTCAGCCCCTCAGTAGATCAGTTCCATCTCCATTCTTTCTTCACTTTCACAAGTCCACTGCCTTGGGATAGCATTTAATTCTGCCCTGCCCTTCAAGCTACACAGCCAAGCCCTTAGCACCTTCTGCCACCTCCAACTCAAGAACATTTCTCATATCTGCTCTTTCGTTAAACCTAAATCAACTAAAAAGCTAGTGCATGCCCTTGTCATCTCCCGCCTGGAATACTGCAACATCCTCCTCTGTAGCCTCCAACCTAGCACTCTTGCTCCTCTCCAATCTATTCTCATCTCTACTGCCTGGTTTATCCACCTCTTCCCTCGTTTCTCCTCAGCCTCTCCTCTCTGCCAATCCCTTCATTGGCTTCCCATTGCCCAGTGAATTCAGTTCAAGATACTAACAACTACGTATAAGGCCGTCCACAATCTGTCACCTCCTTACATTTCTGACCTACTCTCCCGATACATCCCCACATGTAATCTCTGATCTTCATAAAATATCCTTCTTTACTCTCCTCTTATCTACTTATCTGCTACTCACAAAATCGCCTCCAAGATTTTTCCTGTGTATCTTCCATACTCTGGAACTCGCTACCACAGCACGTCAGATTTTCCCCCAACAAAACCAACCTGATAACCCAACCTGAAAACCCACCTCTACAACCAAAAATAACCCTGCTGTCCCTCCTTCTCTGTACCAGTCTGTTAATATGTTTATTCCTAGGGTACTTTCACACTAGCGTTTTTCTTTTCCGGCATTGAGTTCTGTCGTCGGGGCTCTATACCGGGAAAAAACGCTTCCGTTTTATCCTAATGCATTCTAAATGGATAGAAATCAGTTCAGGATGGATCAGGATGTCTTCAGTTCAGTCACTGTACAGTGTTTTGGTTGGAGAAAATACTGGTTTTATCTCCGTCCAAAATGCTGGAACACTTGCTGTAATGCCAGATCCGGCATTCATTTCCATAGAAATGTATTAGTGCTGGATCTGGCATTAAAAATACCACATTGACGGATCCATTCTTTAAAAATGTGAAAAAGATACATAACGGATCCATTTCTCCGGATGACAACCAGAGAGACGGATCCGTTCTTGCAATGCATTTGTGAGACAGATCTGCATCCGGATCCGTCTACAAATACTGTCCGTTTCAACACAGATTGCCGTCTCCGGCAGGCAGTTCCGACGAAGGAACTGCTTGCCTGATCCCTCTGTGCAAGTGTGAAAGTACCCTTATTGTACTTGTTTGATATTATATATGTGTTTCCCTTTTATAGATGTGGAATTAATGGTATTTACAAATTAATAATAATAATATTAATTCTTACCGTTCTGAAGTTGCATGGATCGGCCTCCCGGAAACCGGGTCATGTGACACTTTAGGAGACTTCAAATATTTCGGGCTCTTCAATGATTCTTATGGTCCAAAACATGGATGTCAGACTTGTCTGATGTCTACCATATTAGCACAGCTTGGCTCTGTTCACACTGCGCTTGAACCTTCAGTAAGAGCTACTGTATATGTTAGAAGGATTTCTAAACAAAGACTGTATCTGTATTTAATGAGTAAAAAATCCTCCTAATGTATCAAAACATTTTAGACAAGTACAGACTGGCAGTATTTCCAGTCTCATTTTTTCAGATTTTGAAAAAGTCAGTGTCCCAATAGGAGAATATTGGATTTTACTGTTGGATATGTCATTCCCAAAAGGTTTAAATCACAGAACTCATTTTAAACTATTAGAACGTCTTTGTTCTCTTTTTTATAGCGTCTTATTTGCATTTGTACACCTGTTTGTCCTTTTTAATTTATTTGGTGATTAGGTGGTATGTCTACGGATACGCTTATTCCTGACACTAGGGTTTGTGCCCATCTATAATCAGATTGGTGTTATTTTTCTGCCGTTCTTCTGTACATGGACACAGTATTACTACTTTTTAATCATGTTGGAATAAAAGTTGCATTTTATCTTTACTACTGAAGTGCTAGATCAACTTTTCACTGTACATTCTATAACGGCTGATATTTATCCCAACGTACATGAATTCGGTTATTTGTTACCAGTAAGCTTAGTTTCCATAAAAAAAAAAAAAAGTATAAATACACTGTGGACTACTAAAAAAATACATTGACACATACCCTCCTGGTGCAGGGCATATTTTAATGTATCAATGTATGCGGAATGAATGGGGACCTATAGATACATTTGGCATGTGGATACGTGTGGCACTCCTTTATTTGGTTCCATCCTTTACCCTAATATTTTTCTATCCCTGAGCCTGAACTCAAAATGTCTACCATTTACAGCTATAGATGCTGGGATGAACAGCACTCCTTGAGCTGTGAGTGGTGGGTGCTCATCTCCAGGGGGTGGTAAAAATCCCCCTATATGCAGATAGTCCAATAATGTTGTAACAAATAAAAAAATGAAGACAGCACGTCCAATCAGTGGGATTTATTCCAGAGACATCTTGAATAAATCCCACTGATTGGATGTGCTGTCTTCATTTTTTTTATTTTTTACAACATTATTGTACCATTTACAGCTGTGAGCATGGTGGGGAATAATTTGGTTAAGATGGATGAAATATTGTCAGTAATGGATTAGTAATGGATATTTTTTAACAATGTTTTACAAGCATAATTATATGTGCTACTGGTAACCATACAAGTTTTTTCACCTCTATTATATTAAAGGGCACCTGTCAGCAGATTTGTACCCATGACACTGGCTGACCTGTTACATGTGCACTTCGCAGCTGAAGACATCTGTGTTGGCCCCATGTTCATGTGTGCCCGGATTGCTTAAAAAAAATAAAAAAAATATATTTTAGTGTACCGTATTTGCCGGCGTATAAGACGACTGGGCGTATAAGACGACCCCCCAACATTTCCACTCAAAATATAGAGTTTGTTATATACTCGCCGTATAAGACTACCCCCTCTTCCGCACACCTTCCACACACCAAATAAAAGGTAAACATACCGGTAATTCACTAAAGACTCCTCTCCTCAGCGCAAACAGAACTCCATATTGTCTTGCAGCAGCACAATTATTATTTTCCATAGCAAAGTTTATATCTTTCAGTTTAAAATTTGCATCATATTTCTTTCTTTTGGCTGGTGCCATGATAGGGTTGATAGGGGTTTGACTGCTGGACATTTTCTATGCTGTACTGTACAATGGTGCAGTACTGTGGTTGGCTGTTGGCTGTATACAAAGCCTGATTGGATTGGTCCCTGCTCCCTGTCTGCCCTCCCTGTCTCCCTTTCACTAGCAGCAGTCTGGTCCACCCTTGCACCTCCCTGTGACCGGCACTAGTGCGCATGTGCGAGCTCTGCATAGACAAGGGGCGGGCCAGAGCGCCGCTGCTTCCCGCCGAGCAGAACGGGCCGGTCACGCCAAAAAGGCTGGCACCCCTGTCTCGCTGCTGATGCTAGCCGCAGCCACGCTGATGACCCGCCGCGGCCGCGCTGGATACCGCGCAATACTGGACGGTATGTAGAATGAGGTGGGCGGGCCGCTATGGGCACCGGGCGAGCATCGGAAGGCCACTATGGGCACCGGGAGAGCATCGGAAGGCCAGTATGGGCAGCTCTGTCTATCCCAACTGAAGTTCACCTGGCGCATAAGACGACCCCCCCACTTGGAGGCATGTTTTTCAGGGCAAAAAAGTCGTCTTACACCGGGGTGTTGCTATTACACCTAGAGGCTCTGTTCTCTCTGCAACTGCCGTGCTCTGTGGAGTTTGATTGACAGGGCCAGGCAGTGAAAACATCATCATGCCAACAGTGCATAGACAAATAAAACTTACATCACTGGAATCGGGAGGAAGGTGGCATTAAAGGGATTCTGTCAGCTAGGTTTAGCCTATAGAGCTGGGGTCATGTACTGCTAGATCACCGCTAGCATGTCCACAATATATATTTTCCATAGCTCTGAATGCTTTTATTCAAAGAAAAAAAAACAAGAATGGTTCCAGCATCCAGGTATCCAAATATTGCTTTGTCTTTATTGCAATTTCAGTAAAACATTACATTCAGTGGACACCTCCAGCCACCACGGCAGGTTAACATGTTTCCAACCTTACAGGTTCTTACTCATAACCTAGTGGAGTGTCCGGCTTCCGGAACTTATAAAGGTAGGAGAACCGCCCTGCTATGTGGGGGATGGTAAAAAACCCACGCAAACTATAGAGCCCGGACACTGCACTTTCTATCACCAATCATGTTATACAGCTGATATCACAATATACAGGCATAGAACGTTTGCCAGTTTCTAAATATTTTTGTGTGTATAACAATATATTTCTGATATTTAAAATCACGTACAAAGAAATAAAAGGAAAATAAAAGGAGGAACTAAACACTATAGGGAAAAAAATTAAAATAAAAGGGACGCTTATAAATAAATCTTACTATCTAATAAATAACGCACCCTGTGCATATAAGCTCGAACAACTATTTAAAACCTATTGGGAACAACGGGGATATATATCCCGATTGTTCATTGTAAAACTTGTGCAGAAATAATGATCAAATCCTGTGCACAGTAATGTCTGTTCGGAGACAGTCAACATAACCATAATAGAAGTAATTATTTACTATAGATTTAACCCCAACAGACATTACTGAAAACAATACATAAGCTCTTTCCTTAAATTAAGTCCCACAGGAAAACGTGTATTCCATCTAAAGATCCAAAACGCCTCGCGTAACAGTGTTTTTTTTTTTATATCAGCCCCCTGCCCCCCCCCCCAGATGTCACCTTCTCAATAGCATATGTGGGGAAACAGTCTACACTCCTATTATGTTCCTTAATGAAGTGGTTCGCCGCACTAGAAATACCTGTTGCATGGGGGTTGGTGATATAATTAAGGTGTTCACGTAGTCTGGCTTTGAATTGTCTACTGGTACTCCCTACATATACACCATCACAGGTAATACATTTGATAACATAAATGACCCCCACACTGTTACAATTGATGTAACTTTTCATGGGAAAGGTTTCTGTGTGCGTAGCGTTATTAAAGTTTGTAGTGGGGAAGACATACTTGCAAGTCCAATAAAAGTATATTATAGCGCGCTGGAATTGTAGTATCGAGTCTGTTTTTCAAGGGGAGTGTGTCTCTATTATGTAACGTCTTAAAAAAAGAGTCTATGCTAACTGGATGTTACCCAGAGTGTATAATATAGCCATGAATAAAGACAGAACTGAGTTACTGTTAGGTCATCCTTCAAGGAGGGGCAGATCCCATAAAATGGCAGGTAAGATATATAAACCTACCCTTGTGTTGACGTATAGCAGACAATTTCCAATAATTGAAAAGGTGATATGGAAATGTCTTCCAATATTATATGAGGACACAGTGTTATACAATATTCTTAAAAATGGGTGTAGGATCATCTCCAGATGACCAGGTAACCTGGCTAAGTCTTTGTCTCCTTCCCTCTTTACTTACACCCCTAGTGTATCCAGAAGCACCTGGTTGAAATACTAAGGCTTTGCTAGATGTGGGGGTCATCCCTGAAAGACTTGCAAGTATGTCTCCCCCACTACAAACTTTGATAACACTACGCACACAGAAACCTTTCCAATAAAAAGTTACATCAATTGTAACAGTGTGGGGGTCATTTATGTGATCAAATGTATTACCTGTGATGGTGTATATGTAGGGAGTACCAGTAGACAATTCAAAGCCAGACTACGTGAACACCTTAATTATATCACCAACCCCCATGCAACAGGTATTTCTAGCGCGGCGAACCACTTCATTAAGGAACATAATAGGAGTGTAGACAGTTTCCCCACATATGCTATTGAGTAGGTGACTAATACATCTGGGGGGGGGATGATATAAAAAAGAAAATACTGTTACGCGAGGCGTTTTGGATCTTTAGATTCAATACACGTTTTCCTATGGGACTTAATTTAAGGAAAGAGCTTATGTATTGTTATCAGTAAATAATCGTATCGTAAATAATTATTTATATTGTGGTTATGTTGACTGTCTCCGAACAGACATTACAGTGCACAGGATTTGACTCGAGAGCGCAGCGAAGGTCATTGTTTCTGCACAAGTTTTATAATGAAGAGCTGGCAGGCAGGACATTCAGGGCCAGGGTCAAAACATCAGGCGACCAGGCCCGAATGTTTAGAAACGCCCCTGCTCTCAACTAAAGGTCACGGAATACGCACAGAGTATGACGTGACAAGTATATGCTGCTTCTAGCCTTACTTAGTCATATTTAGAGTACCGCATGATGTGGACCACATAATTGCTGACCTTGTGGCATGAGTAGCAACTACCTCAGCTGCCTTACGTAATACTGCACATTCAAGGCTCAATCGCTGGTCCTAGACCGAACCAATTTTATCAGTGTGACTGAAGCATCCACTCTCTTGACATTTTGTTTTACAGTATGTATAAATGAGCAATTATAGAGTCACTTCTTGCAGGCATGATGTCAACCAGTAGATGGCAGTAAATGCAAAACAAAACCGTTTAAGGCATAATGACTTTTGAGCCATTTTCTCAATATGCTCCTGCCAAAAAGGATGGGAGTTATCCTAATAAATTAAACCTGTCCGCATTCCTGACATTTTATAAATACATTTTTGAGCCATCTTTTGCAGTGCACAGTTCCACTATTATGAATGAATTGATAACTCCCGTTGTCAATGAGGTGTTTCCATACACAGTTTGAAACAGTCTTTTCTTTGCCAGTAAATGAAATGGTAATGTCCAGTTGTCAATTTTCCTATTAATTTTCAGGAGGAATAAAGGAACAATAAATAGTTCTATTGATGGTTCTTTAGTATTGCTACTTCATGAATATACAAGTATTTATTAAAACAAAAAATTCACAAGAGTCGGCAAGTCTTCTTTAACCAGATCTCTATGCTTTTGATTAGAATCATAAATGGCAAATTATATTCATGCACACATTGACTGACAAATGAGTTATTCAATATACACTATATGGACAAATGTATTAGGCCTCTTTCACACTTGCGTTTTTGCTTTCCGTCCTAGAGTTCCGTCCTCAGGGCTCTAGGACGGAAAGATACTGATCAGGATTATCCTAATGCATAATGAATGGAGAGCAATCCGTTCAGGATGCATCAGGATGTCTTCCGTTCAGTATGTCAACGTTTTTTGGACGTTGACAAAAGCACAGCATGCTGCGGATTTGTCTCCGTCCAAAAATCCGGAAGACATGCCGTAACGCCGGATCCGGAATTAATGCCCATTGAAGTGCATTAATCCGGATCCGGCCTTAAGCTAAACGTCGTTCCGACGTTTAGCTTTTTCTCAACTGTTACCATGGCAGCCAGGACGCTATTAAAGTCCTGGTTGCCATGGTAAAATGTAGTGGGGAGCGGGGGAGCAGTATACTTACCATCCGTGTGGCTCCCGGGGCGCTCCAGAGTGACGTCAGGGCGCCCCAGACGCATGGATCACGTGATCGCATGGATCACGTGATCCATGGGCATGGGGCGCTCTAACGTCATTCAGGAGCGCCCCGGGAGCGACACGGACGGTAAGTATACCGCTCCCCGCTCCCCGCTCCTACTATGACAACCAGGACTTTAATAGCGTCCTGGCTGCCATAGTAACCTGAAAGCATTTCGAAGACTGATCAGGATCCTGATCAGTCTTCTAATGCTTTCAGGCGACTTGCGTTCTGACGGATCCGGCGGGACGGAAGTGCCCGCCGGATCCTCAGAACGCAAGTGTGAAAGAGGCCTTAGGACACATCTCCTAATCATTGAATTCAGGTTTTTCATTCAGTCCCATTGCTACAGGTGTATAAAATCCAGCACCTAGATGCCCTCTGCCTTTGCAGACATTTGTGAAAAGAGCTCATTAATTCAAGCTTGGTAGTGTAACAGGATGCCATCGTTGCAAGTTTATTCATTTATTGCCTCCTAGATTTTCCACGATCAACTGTGAGTGGTAGTATTGCAAATTGGAAACACGGGGTGATTAGAATTTTGAATATTTTTGTATTTTTTTTTATATCTTTTAAACATTTTTAAAATGAACCCTAGTTGTGCCATCTATAAATGGTTATACTGAGTGCATTACATAACATAAAATGGAAAAAGTCTGGTACCGTGTTAGCCAATAGAAAACTATTTGCTATCTTTATCAAGAAAGACAAAATAAGAATATTGCAGGTTTGATACCTTTTAATGGCTAACAAACATAGAAGTAATGATGTTACATAGCGAGCTTTCTTAGTGCTCTCATTAAGAGAAACAAAATGAGAGTATGGTACTGGTAATGTCTCGAAAGCTCGCTATGGAACATCATTACTTCTATTTTTGTCTGAGCATGGTCTCAGTTTTACTGGAGAAAGGACCATGGGGCCTCAGTGGTCTCTGATGTCTCCAGTAACAAGTTCAGCCACTGCCAGTAAGCTGGTAAGAGAGAGAGAAACTTTAAGAGCCATTACTAAGTGATTTTGGGCTGTGGAGATGCTAGCTTGAAGTTAGAGTGACCTGAGTTTTGTAAAAAATTGGCTACCCGGAGGCCTGTTCGTCCAAGTCGAGTGAGTAGACTGGTGAGCAAAGAGAGTCAGTAGTATTTCAAGTGTGTTATTGGCTGACAAGTTTAAGTATTATTGTGTTTGTAAGAGGATGAAAAACTAAAAGCAGGATGCTTATTGAGGTGGAGATGTGAAGGAAATAGTAAGAACAACCACATGTCTGTCCGGACTTAACTGACCACGGCAAACTGTATGAGTTCTATATACAGTATGTTAAATAAGAACTGCTGTTCTGTCACCCAATCTGCAGTTGAGATGCACATATGTCATATCAGAGAATGAAGGGTAGTATAACATACTGGTATGAAAAATATACTGCTTCTGGAGAGAAGCTCAAACAAGGATGAATCCCTTATTAAAATAGTTGTTTTCTCTGCTTATGCAAAATAACCAGTGATAGATAATTCTAATCTAGGATATGCGATATATGCCACACCGGGATCTGTAGTACAGGGGTCCAGTAACGCACATTTTACAATTCTCTGTCATTGTAGTCTCCATAAAGTTCAATAGAGAGGCTTGGATCTCCCCACTCCTCTGTGGATCACCTCTCCGTTATTCCACTGCAACTGGCCTTCCATGTTAGTCCCAGCTACAGGGGAAAGTAGAGCTTTGGTGCTTACAGTATGTTGTAGAGCTGATCTGTGTCTTCTAAGTCCCCTTTGACATCAGCGTTTTTGCTTTCCATCCTAGAGTTCCATCCTCGGGGCTCTAGGACGGAAAGATACTGATCAGGATTATCCTAATGCATTCTGAATGGAGAGAAATCCGTTCAGGATGTCTTCTGTTAAGTATGTGAAGATTTTTTGGATGTTGACAAAACCGCAGCATGCGTCCAAAAATCCGGAAGACATGCCGCAAGGACGGATCCGGAATTAATGCCCATTAAAAAGCATTAATCCGGATCCGACTTTAAGCTAAACGTCGTTTCGGCGCATCGCCGGATCCGACGTTTAGCTTTAAAGAATGGTAACCATGGCAGCCAGGACGCTACTAAAGTCCCGGCTGCCATGGAAAAGCAGCGGGGAGCCGCGGGAGAAGCTACTTACTTTACATGCTAGCCAATAGAAAACGTCACCGGGTCCCTGCGTCGCATGGATCACATAGCTATGCTATGTGAGCAATGCACCATATGGATCGTACGGCGCATTGCTCACATAGCATAGCTATGTGATCCATGCGACCCAGGGACCTGGTGACGTCATCATGGAGCGCCCCGGCCGCCGCACGGTAGGTAAGTAGTTTCTCCCCTGGCTCCCTGCTGCTTTTCCATGGCAACCGGGACTTTAGTAGCGTCCTGGCTGCCATGGTTACCTGAAAGCATATTGAAGACTGATCAGTCTTCAATATGCTTTCAGTTGTCTTGCGTTGTGACGGATCTGGCGGGCATTTCCGGCGACGGAAGTGCACGCCGGATCCTCACAACACAAATGTGAAAGAGGCCTAAGACACATGGCATGAGTGCCTTGTATTTTGTGATTTGGAAAACTGAGACACTAAATAAAGAGGTGGCAGAGGTACTTCCTAGTTTTGGTAATGTGACAGACTTTTTTTAAACTGCCATCACACGGCCATTTTCAGAACCAACTGAAATCAATGCTTTTCTGACGGCCAGTGAATAGTGACCATCAAAAAAATCTGTGCACTAGTGAAAAATGGCCTTAAAATAAAAAAAAATTACTCACCTCATTCACTTGCATGTACAGAGACAGCCTTTACTTGGTGCAGAAGGACCTGAGCTCCCAGTGTGATGACATCTCAATGTGCTCCCAGTGGAAGTTCTCCATCACACAACCTCCTGATCCAGTGGGATCTTGAGACTTGTAGCAAGACCACATTGTACCATAACGTCAGTGGCGTACACACAATCCATAGGGCCCCGGTGCAAAACTGATTCATGGGGCCCCCTCCCCATCGACCCCCCCATTTCTGAGAGCGCTGCTAAGGGCCATTTCAGCCCCAGTTTACTACTAATATTAAACGTTTTGGCTAAATAAAGTATATTACAAAAATGTTACCTATCACTTACCCTACACTTTAGCAAAAAAAATAAATTTTATGTGGCTGTTACACTTTAAGCTTTGGGCTGCTAAGGCCTCTATCACACGGACGTCACGTTTGACGCCCGGATAGGATGCGGGTGCGTTGCGGGAAAATGCATGATTTTTCCGCACGTGTGCAAACTTTTGTAATGCGTTTTGCACGCACGTGGGAAAAATTGCCATGTTTGGTACCCAGACCCGAACCCAGACTTCATCACTGAAGTCCGGTTTCGGGTTGAGTATTCTGGAGATTTTATTATTTTCCCTTATAACATGGTTATAAGGGAAAATAATAGCATTCTCAATAAAGAATGCTTTGTAGAATGTGGATTAAGGGGTTAAAAATAAATAACATAACTCACCTTAGCCACTTGATCGCGTAGTTGGCGATCTCTCTTCTCTCTTCTTCAAGCATTATCTGCAGTCTAAAGGACCTGTGATGACGTCACATCACATGGTCCGTGATGGAACATGTGATTGGACCATGTCATCACAGGTCCTTTAGACTGCAGCTAATGCTTGAAGAGAGAAGAGAGATCGCCAACTACACGATCAAGTGGCTAAGGTGAGTTAAGTTTTTTATTTTTAACCCCTTAATCCACATTCTACAAAGCATTCTTTATTGAGAATGCTATTATTTTCCCTTATAACCATGTTATAAGGGAAAATAATGAAGATCGGGTCCCGTCTCTTAGCAACCATGCGGGAAAATCGCACTGTATCCGCACTTGCTTGCGGATGCTTGCGATTTCCCCGCAGTCCCATTCACTTCTATGGGGCCTGCGTTGCGTGAAAAAAGCAGAAACTGGAGCATGCTGCGATTTTCACGCAACGCAGAAGTGTTGCGTGAAAATCACCGCTCATGTGCACAGCCCCATAGAAATGAATGGGTCCGGATTCAGTGCGGGTGCAATGCGTCCACCTCCCGCATTGCACCCGCGCGGAAAACTCACTCGTGTGAAAGGGGCCTAAGGACTCTTTCCGTGCAGCTAATCCGCTGCGTGAATGAGTGCCAAGCCCCATTCCGGGCAGCAGAGGGTCGGAACAGTAACATGATTGACTGTGATCTTTTAACTACAAAATCACAGTGACAACTTTATCTCACTGTGATTTTGTAGTAAAAAGATCACAGAGCGGCAAAGAGCATTATCAATCATGTCACTGCTCCGTGTCTCTGCTGTCCAGAACGGGGCTTGGCTCTCTTTCACGCAGCGGATTAGCCGCACAGTATCCGCTCGTGTTAAAGAGCCCTAAGCCCAATGGTTACACTCACCCAGTCCTAATAAAATCTGGTCCTACCTCATCCAGAGTGTCGCTGGCGTCGGCGTGTTGTCCGCTGGATCCAGAACAAGGTCCCTGTGGTGAGAAAAAAAGAATAATCACATAAGGAAGGGATGGTGACTGCCCCTGTGAAATCACCAGCAGGGGGCGCTGTGATGGCCTGTAAGACTGAGCCATGCCAATGTATAGCAGGGTAATCTAGTGCTACCACATAGTACTAATGCCCACCTTGAGGCCCCTTTACAGTACTAATGCCGACCTTTGTTCCTGCCACAGTAGTTATGCCCAGTTATGTGCCCCCTCACAGTAGTAATGCCAAATATGTGCCCCCTCACAGTAGTAATCCCCCTCCCCCCCTATATTGTACATGAAATGGAGCGCTCTGATGGGGCCCGAAATTGCCAATGTACTTCATGCTGGGCCCCATCAGAGCGCTCCATTACATGTGAGTACAGCGGTTTTTAACATGATTTAAGGTGGCCTGCCAGCCTGGAGGGTCGGTCCACAGGCGGCCTGGGCCCGCTGGAGTGCCGGGCCTGGTCGCAACTGCGACCCCTGCGACCCCTGTGTGTACGCCACTGCATAACATCCGACAGGAGAGCATCTAGCTTAGACTGGAGGAAGACGTCATCACACGCCTCCCTGGAGTGGTTGGGATCTTCTCTGTGGAGGCATCTTACTGCTGTCTGAGTGGGATGCTGTCCCTGCGGAAGCTATGGTAGAGTGTGGCTTCACAAAGAGTCGCAAGATCACACTGCTTCAGGAGGCTGTGTGACGTAGAACTTCACAGCAGGAAGAAACTTCCCTTAGCTAGTCTCTTTGGATTGACATGTGGACTGCCAGAAATCTTGGGGGACATTCAGGGGTCGCAGCGGTCGCAGTTGCGACCGGGCCCGGCACTCCAGGGGGCCCGGCCGCCTGTGGACCCCTGCAGTAGCGCTGTACCGGGGCCCTCACTGGGGTGCCAGAATGAGCGCTGACACCATACTGCGGCGGGGCACGGGAGTGCATAGTTCCCTGCCCTGCCGCCGCTCACCGCTATAGGCTTCAGGCCTAATAGGCCTGAGGCCTATGCGGTAGTGAAATCCCGGCACAGGCGTGCGCGATGATGTCATCACGCACGACCGGGGCCGGGACGCAGCAGCACAGAGAAGTGTGAGCGTCTTCTCTGCAAGCAAGCGCAGGTAAGTATTTAGCTTTTAGTTTTTTTTTTTTTATCTCTTTTTTTATTAATTTTTATGTGACAACTTTGGGAGACATGTGGGGGGAAAATTATTATGGAGATAATGGAGGAATTACTTTGTGGGGGCAAATTACTATACGGGCAGTGGGGGGAACTACAGAGTGAAGGAAACTACAGAGTGGGGAAACTACAGTGTGGGGGGCAATGTGGGGAAACTACTGTGTGGGGGAAGTGTGGGGGCAAATTACTATAGGGGCAGTGTGGGAGAAACTACAGAGTGAAGGAAACTACAGAGTGGGGGAAACTACTGTGTGAGGGGCAATGTGGGGAAACTACTGTGTGGGGGCAGTGTGGGAGAAACTACTGTGTGGGGGGCGGTGTGGGGGAAACTACTGTGTGGGGGGCGGTGTGGGGGAAACTACTGTGTGGGGGGCAGTGTAGGGGAAACTACGGTGTGGGGGAAACCACGGTGTGGGGGGCAGTGTTGGGGAAACTACGGTGTGGGGGGACATGTGGGGGCAAATGATTATGGGGGGCAAATTACTATATGGGGATGTTTTTAGCGTACGGGGGTGAAGGCAGGTTAGGGGTGGGGGGCGGCGATGGGGAGGGGGCCCCATGGATCAGTTTCGCACCGGGGCCCCATGGATTGTGTGTACGCCACTGGGGACATTACTGCAGAATGGGGGAGCATATTAATAACTGAAAGCATGCCATGCTCAGGGAAGCATAGCCAACTAGAATTTCTAAATATTTCACTTTTTTGGATTAGTGACAAGTCCTCTTTAAAGGGCAGCATGTTATAAAACAGGAGAATCTAAACAGATTGATATATATTTTGAGGGAAAAGGTTCTGAAAATTATACATTTGTATCTCTGCTTTTTGCGACTTAGGCTACTTTTAGGTCACTGCTTTATATTTCCATTCTTCTGCTCTATTATAGTAGCAGAAGAACAAAAAAAACAGAAGTTTCGGATTCTGCACATAACTGACAGGAACAGAGTCTAACAGATCCCATTGACTATAATGGGATCCAATAAGTTTTAGTTCGGAACATTTTTTTTGTTTTAGCTGAGAAAAATGCAGGACTTTTCTGTCTGCTATTTTTCAGAAACAATGTGATGGAAGTCCCGAATATAGCTTCCCACGCAGATGTGAAAGCAGCCTTAAAGAGGACCTGTCAGCTCTCCAGACATGACTGTTTCCTTATGACTCTGTGTTGTACCATTCTTCTACTATTCTTGCTAGAGTTTTATGGATAAAGGTACAGATGGGAGTTACGAGTTACAGTATATTCCAGCTATTTTTACATAAATAAATCCAGATATGGTAAGTAGAGATGAGCGAATTTGATATTTTGAAATTCGTTCACGCTTCGTTTACTGGTAAAAGGTGAATTGCGTTATGGATTCTGTTACCACGGACCATAACCACCAGTGAAACAAGTTGCAGTGAAACATCAGTCCTAGGGAATCTGGAGCTAAGAACATCACCAGAAGTAATAATGCCTGGTATCCAAAAGCAGTAAAACATGAACTACGTAAGCAACTATCCATCTTGAGGAGTGTTGTGCCTTTTCATAAGTATACATTGATGTCTGCTTATTCTTGACATTCATTGCAGATGTGTGCAGACTTGAGAAGAGTAACTTTTGCCTCATTGCTAGGTTATGGCAGAGATAAGAGTTTTTCCTTGAAACACATCTGGTATATGGTATTCAATTTTTTATTATTATTATTATTATTATTATTGATGTCCATTAATGAGGCAAAAGTATAATTTCTGTTCATATAATGGATCTTATTTAGTTTTTAGCATGAGCTAATCAATAAGTTACATATATATTGTTTTATATTTCCACAGATTATAACAAGGCATTGATGCATATATTATCTTGTGTATGTTTCACTAGGAGAATAAGTATATTCCTAGGATATAGGATATGGCCAAACAATGTTAATGAGATCTCGTTCAGAGAGGCCGTGTTATTCTTAGAGATAAGCGCCTATGAAACACAAAACCTATACATTTGTTATCTACATAGTAGATTTATGGCTCAGAACTGTCATACTAGCTTCAGGAAATCTAGGTTTTAATTGGTTCCGGTGTATCTCTCCTCTCTGATTTAAGTTGCAGAGGTCAAATGTATATGACACAAAATGATGTCAGACTTATTCAAATTAACTCTTTATAGGATGGTGCTAATAGCTTGTGCAATAGTGCCACCTAGCCATAAGTGGGCATCTTTACATCAGCTGCAGCAAAGCATTTTGGGTAATATATAACCTCATAGATTATTACCATAAGTGCACACCCTGCGATATGATTGGGAGACTATTATCAAGGAGGGTGTATTCTTTTGATAAGGTTGGGAATAATTTCCCATGCAGATAGTAGGCACGGGGTCCCATCAAAAGAAAAAAAAAAGCGACTAAGAACAAAAGACTCAATAGACACGTGGCCCGGAGAAGCAAAGCTTTGGATTTTATTCTGGATTATTGGAAACCCTTTGAGAGCTGATTGTCCCTTGAAGGCTCTGCTCATCATTTGACCTTTGGTAACGTATATATTGTTTATTGCCTGTGATATTGATAGATTACTTAACCCGGTATATAGCCAAATATCCCCATATTGTGTGGATATGTAGTGTTAGGCACCTGGTCAATATTGATCATTCTCTAAGCAAAGATGCATATTGCTAAAAAAAATGAAGATCAGACATTGAGACCTAGTCCCTTGGGAACTTTTATATTCCATAGCCTTATACCGTGCTGAGGAATTTATAGTTAGGGCAATACTGCCATATACCAAAAATTGGTCCGAGGTGATAAGAGTGTGTGAGAGTGATCAGTTCCCTCTGATTATATACACTGTATACATTCTGTATGTCTGTCTGTCTGGGATTGTGCTTTGTGTTTTATTTTATTTTTCTGTGGGGTTGCTTGTTTGTCCACAAAACCTTTTTGAAAATCAAAAAAAAAAAGATTTGATTTAAAAAAAATAAAGTACTTGGGAGGGACACTTCAGATCTCTCCAGGCATAATCAGGTGTTTTATGTCTGTGACTTTTTTGGCCGATTTATTTAATTTATTTCTACCTGACTAAAGAGATTACTCCGACAGGTGATACATCTCATTTTCTTTAATTTGAATTATTGCATTAATTGGTGATATTCATTATTGATCCAAAGTTAAATTTCATTTCCCGCATTGATTTTGATTATTAGAGAGAGTTGGTGTTGTTTGTGGCGTGTCAGCACCATATTATCGCACATATTGGTATTACATTTCATTGTCTATCTCTTTTGCAATATTATTGATTTTTATTCAGCATTTTGTATAATAAATTCACATATATTTTTGCATAGACAATGGTACCTTGTTCTTTACTAATTGCACACAGTTATTAAGGTTCTCGATAAAAGAACTTAGAGGGGTGTATGTCGACCCTCTTGGATAAAAATAATCTTAATAATTTTTCTTTTATTTTTTTTATATAAAGCATTTTGCACTTTATAAACCGTGAGAGGAGCAGCGGTCAAAGAGGCATGCTGGATGATGACATCCTCAACAATGCCCAGGATCTCCTGCAGATACCTGAAGTAATCCATCCTGAGGAGCAGCAGCCAGAAAGGCATGCTAGATGAAGACATCATTAACAATGCCCAGGATCTGCTAAAGATCCATTTCAGGACTTTGATGGCCTGTAGCTGCTTACCTTGTGCCTGGGTACAGTGTACTAAGAAAGGCTGTACAAATCCACTATGATAAAGACAGGGTGCACTGGATCACATCATGCTTCAGGAATGTTAAGGCTACAAAAACGTCTGTCACACAACTGTTTTCAGAACAATGGTCGTCTATCATAGCTTGTGAATAATGGCCATCAAAAAATAGGACATCCTATTTTGTCCGTTTTAACTGACTGACAGCCCCTATACAATTGAAGGGGGCTGTTTTCAAAAGTCGTTTTTCAGAAAGGCATCAGTGAAAATAAAGGGCGTTAAAAATTGACTATTTTATAGCTTTTAACAGCTGTGAATGTAGCCTAAAATCCTGGTTCGCCAACAGAATCAATACTAACAATCTGTCACTATCTATCCGTGGGCAGATGAATAATATCAATGGTCAAGTGCTCCAAAACCTCTGAAACACGTGCAGTTTCTCAAAGTACAGTGCAAAAAACAAAGAGACCAGCACCTCCTAGCAATATGAAATAAAGTACAAGTTCTTCCTACCACAGCTGTACTTTATTTCACATTGTTTGGAGGTGCTGGTCTTTTTTTATATTGTACTTTTAGGGGAGTGGTACCTCCATTTGGACCTTGCACTGCTGCCCAGAACTTTAAGTTAGTATAATATAGCTGCACTCTACGTTACCCTAAATTTTGTAGGCTTAGGCCCAATAAAGGCAAGACTGATAATGTGGGTTCTGTCTGTTAAATACAACCTGACTTATTTGTGATAAAAAAAACTGTGTGCAGAGAGCTTCTCATTTCTATTTAGTAGTATAGCAGTAATGTAATTCAGACTTATCCATGGGACACTGTGCTGCTGCATATAGTATTAGTTTCTCTAGATCCTGTATTGTCCGTTACAGTCCATACAGCCCTGCCGATTACCACCAGTGATCCACTACATGGATGGATTGGCACACAGATATATAGGTGTCTGATATTTATTCCTATTACTCTTTTACCAAAAGGCACATGAAATGTTGCTCTTACTGTCTATTCCATGGACCCAAGTATAATACAGAGCAGTGTCTTGAAGTTTGGACCATCAGTAGCTAGCAGTGAAGATGCCACCACAAGTCGATGACATGGTGGCCACCAGCTTCGCATCAGAATTAGACATTTCATTGGTCTAGCCTTAATATTGGATATGTAGTTATTGGACTTTCAACAGATATATTTTATCTGCTGCATCGTGAGGCAGAGTTTGGGCTTGGTATCTGTTCTTAATACTGGTCATAGCATTACTGAACTTTGCACAGTTTGATATATCTTATCTTCTACATCAAGAAGAAAATTCCAGGCTCAGTATCTGCACTCATCAATTACCAGACTTTCCTCTGAGATCCATTCACAGAACAAGTGAGTATTCTTCTGGACCTCCCAATACCACATATTGACTCTCTACACCTTTGCCCAGGGGAGAGGCAGTCCTTCAGCCACAGATCCCTACAGGTTTCCTCAATTGGGAGTAGAGGGGAGTTTCCTCTCCTGAGTGTTCAAGGACAACTATTTGTGATTTACTGCCCTGATAATAAAAGTACTAGAGGTTGAAAAAAAAAATGTCTGGGTAGCTCTCTTTTATTGATCATTATAAGCAACTTATTGTAACCAATATTTCCTAATAGGGACTGGGGATCTCCATGGTAGTGACGAGACCATGCTCTGGACGCAACGTAAGGAAGGTGGTAATTACAAGCTGGATGCTTCTATAGACAAATATTTATACAATAGTTGGAATTTTATGGACACTATAAATGTCATTATGAATGTTTTGTGTCTATTCATAGAAGCTGATAAGACGGGAGAACTTTTAACTGTACATGAAAAATATACATAAGACCTGAGCGTGATCAAGTTGAACTTTACTTAAAGGGGTTCTGCACTTTGTTTAAACTGATGATCTATCCTCTAGATAGACCATCAGCATCTGATCGGCATGAGTCTGACGCCCGGGAACCCCGCCGATCAGCTGTTTGAGAAGGCAGCGGCACTCCTGGACGTCACGACTAGTATCAATTGACCTGGGCGGGGCTAAGCTCCATTGAAGTGAACAGAGCTTAGCCCCGCCCAGGCCAGTTGATATTAGTCGTGATGTCACTGGGCCGGCAGTAAACAGTGAGAAGACCTTCTCAAACAGCTGATCGCCGCCGATCAGATGCTGATGATCTTTCCAGAGGATAGATTATCAGTTTAAACAAAGTGCAGAACCCCTTGCAGAACCCCTTGAAGCTTCTGCAAAAGCATCCTGTTACATTGACAGAGTGGTGAACATCAACAACCCAGGAGTCCCTTATTAAGAGTCATTATCCTGGGTTTTATATATCCTATTTAGTTGGGGAGAGGGATGTGCCAATGGTCATGTCCGAACTGCCTATTACCAGATGGAATCCTCAAGGGTAAAAGTTATACCCTCTGGCTTTAGCTGTGCCATGGACTTTGAAATACATACCATTTACTGGTATGAGCCCACTTTCTAACAGGGTGGCTAGTCACTTAGTAAAAGCATGCCAGCAATAACCGGTATACAGTATTTATAAGTAAATTAGATGTATGATTGATCCAGCTTGTTTGGAAGTTTAGGATAAAACAACAAATGATAAAATTCATCACATTCATAATGACTGGAGATGAGAGAATTTCTGGTCTGATTCACCGTATCACCCACACAATTCAAATTGGGTCCGAATAACTTGTATATGAATTGAAAGTGCTCTGATTGCCTGGAAAAGTTTCTGTCTCTCGATTCACCCAATTTGAATCACACAAAATTTGAATTTGATGGAATCAGAACTTTTTGAAAAATTCATCAAATTTGCTAATTTTAGAATCTATTAACTTATCTCTAATAATGACATGATATTTTGAGATGATGTGAGTTTAAATGACAGTGTTGTTGGGAAAATTAAAATTCTGCCACTTGAAGCCAGTTGTTACGCCAGCCATACTGTGAATTCTGAGATCCGGGAATAAATAGGCATAACACGGCTTAGGTGCATAAAAAGTTTACTATAAAAGTAAGTAACAGTCACCAAAGCCGTGAAGAACTGAGCGAGCTCCAGAAATACACATTAATTCCCATGCACCACTTTACTGCCAACTGCCTTACTTCCTTGCATACAGGACCTGCCGATCCTTATCAGCAATCTCAAAAAAAAAAAAAAATTGCAAGGAATACATATGTATGAGCAAGCTACCCAATGACCCATCCCACCATGGTATCTGGCCAATGCCCATATGATATAGAGAGAGGTGGTAGTGGCAAGACACATCTTACCCTTATGATGTCTTCAACGGAACTAAGGTCTTTTGTTACATGCTTAGATGTTTTCTAGTTTCCTGGCACCTCCTAAATTCTCCTATATGTCTTCAGTGTGCAGTATGCATGTACAGTTACTTCAGACCTCAGTTGCCTGATACCACTAAGCAACTACATTACAAGTCATTAAAGGGAAAGAACCACTAAAATAAACCTTGCCACACACATACATATTAGATAAATGTCATCAGAATCCAACGACTTCCATAAGGCCGGCAGACCATCTGATGTGTTTGGGGGCCACTTGACCCTTCCCTGATGTCAGATGTAATCCGATTTTTTTGTTTTGAAATCTAGCTGGCTGGTGCAAAGCTGTTTGGCAGCGGCTTTCATCCCTTTTTCTGCTCAGGACACATACGTGCTCAGCCGAGCCAAGATGCATTAGGATAGATAGCTGCCAGCCAATCAAACGTTTAGAGAACAGTTATCTAATGTGCATGGCCAGTCTAGCAGTGCATTCTGTATCTGAGCCTCATGTTTGGTATACAGTATATACTGGAAAAAGCTCCCCGTGTATTGGTCAATAGAGATGTCGCGAACATAAAATTTTCCGTTCGCGAACGGTGAATGCGAATTTATGCAAATGTTCGTGAAAGGGGGAACAGGGCAAACCGCCATAGACTTCAATAGACAGGCAAATTTAAAAACCCACAGGGACTCCTTCTGGCCACAATAGTGATGGAAAAGTTGTTTCAAGGGGACTAACACCTGGACTGTGGCTTGCCGGAGGGGGATCCATGGGAAAAAACTCCCATGGAAAATTACGTAGTTAACGCAGAGTGTGGTAAGTTGAAGGTTATATTAATCGCATTGCGATTACAACTACTAACACGGCAGCTTCAGAATGAATCTAAGATGGATGCCGTCCTTGCTTTTTGATAGGAGGTTGGAGGGTCTGGGAGGGAGGGTATGCTGATTGGCTGGAATGTGTCTGCTGACTGTGAGGTACAGGGTCAAAGTTTGCTCAATGATAAAGTATAGGGCAAACGCGAACATCGCACAAGTTCGCCTGCCGCGGCGGACGCGAACAAGCTATGTTCGCCGGGAACTGTTCGCCGGCAAATAGTTCGGGACATCTCTATTGGTCAAAGGTATCTATAGTACTCCATTCACATGACTTAGCCAAAAGAATGTGGTGGTCGGGGCTTAGTCCCATCTTGTCTTAATAGCGCCAAGATGAGACTGCCCCTTTAATGTTTTTTTTCCAGGTTTGGGGTCTGTTTTCTACTAATTCTAATAATGTCTCAATGGCCTTAAAAACAGCAAGATTTTATAACTAAGTGGACCTGTTATAGTGTTTAATTCATGCAAGCTAAACTATAGTAAGTCGGGAAGATTTAATATCACTGGAGCAAGTTGCCAGCAGTGTAATCATATGCCCTATTTAAGAATCTGGTGCAGGCTAAAACAATGCCAGGTCAGAACTGTGATTGTTTGCCAGTGTTCTAAGTACTAAAGCGGAAAATGTTCATACTGTATGAGTCATGCCAGGCAGGAGCTTTGTTATGTTTGAATCCGTTTTTTTTTTTTTTTTTTTTTTACATCAGGAAAACGGGGGTAAATACATTGATAGAGCTTACTCTTAGGGATATTAGTTTATATTAAAGGGTTTGTCTCATCTCAGCGTTTATTATGTAGAGTAGGTTAAAGAGGTTCTCTGAGTTTCTGGCCCTTTGTTTACCTGCAATAACAACAATCTCTGCCCCTCTGCTTGCTGGGATACTCAGCAGCATGTTTTATGTGTATAACCTATACATATCTACATGTACAATGACACTGCTGATACACACAAGATCTTTCCCCTACCTGTTCTTGTGCAATGCTGTGCAGAACTCCTCTAGTCTGTCAGCTCCTGTGCCCTGCATTTGTCTCCTTACTGCTTGCAGCTACTCAGTAAATCCTTCAGCACTGAGTCTGTGCTGCTGAAGAGGTTAAAGTTTTTACTGAGTAATCCAGGGAGAGAGCAATAAGCAGCAGATGGCAGTGTAGGGGGTTGTGTCCAGCACAGTGACCTCTGGTGTACAGACACATATCTGCTCTCTTAGGCTTGTGCACGAAACATAATCAGAGCAGGGAGAGAAGCTAACATCGCAGGTCATGTGACCCTCAGTGAAATCTAAAAAAGCAGAAGCTGTAGATGCAGTAAGTGCATGGTAATGCCTTCACATTTGATTAGTTAGAAAAACAAAGGACAAAAAAATAACTTGGTCAATTCAGACCCGCGGTTTGCAGCGCTTTCTGCGATCTCTGACTTAAAATGTGCCCAAAGTGTTAAATAATACCCCCCCCTGCAGCCCGCAATAATATTGTGCCAGCGGGGGTCCAGGGGGTGTTGCGGGTGGCGCGGGCGGTGCAGGAGGCGGGCGGTGTGGCAGGTGGGATCGGAAACCTGGTGGTCTAGTGGGTATATAGCAGAGTGTCAGCACATTGCTATAAACGGCTGACATCTGTGCTGTGATGTCAGCCGTTTAACCCCTTCCATGCCGTGGCCCGTACGGACTGCTGTATGGAAGGGGTTTACAGGGAGGGAGCTCTCCCATCTGGGGCTGCTGTACCCTTGCAGCCCCCCCATTCTTGATGGGATCGCAGAGGGAGGGAGCTCCCCTCCCTCCCATCACCCGCTGCTCTGTTCTGGCAGCGGGTGATGGTTACCATGGCAGCAGGACGCTTTCAGAGGCATCCTGCTTGCCATGGTAATGTAAGTCTGATCTGACTTCTGCTAAAGGCAGAAGTCTGATCAGACTATGTAAAGTAAAAAAAATACAGTACAGGATACTATATAGTGTACTGTACTGTATTATACTGACATCAGACCCACTGGATCTTCAAGAACCAAGTGGGTCTCGGTATAAAAAAATGTAAAAAAAAATAAAAATAAAAAAACACATATCACTGAATAAAAAAATAAATAAAAAATACACCACGCATATTAGGGATTGACACGTCCATAAAAACCTGCTCTATAAAAATATCACATGACCTAACCCCTCAAGTAAATACCGTAAAAAAAATAAAACAAATAGTGTAAAAAAAGCCATTGTTTGTCACCTTACTTCACAAAAAGTGTAATACCAAGCGATCAAAAAGGTGTATGCCTCCCAAAATAGTACCACTCAAGCCGCCATCTCATCCCACAAAAACTGAGCCCCTACATAGGACAATCGCCCAAAAAAATAAAAAAATATGTCTCTCAGACTATGGAGACACTAAAACATTTAGTTTTTTCTAAAATGCTGTTATTGTGTTAAAGTAAAATAAATAAAAAAACAGTATACATATTATGTATCGCCGCATCCGTAAAAACCTGCTCTATAAAAATATCCCATGATCTAATTCCTCTGGTAAATACCGTATAAAATAAAAAATAAAAACAATGTAAAAAAAAACATTTTTGTCACCTGACATTACAAAAACTGTAATAGCAAGCAATCAAAAAGTTATATGCAGTCAAAAATAGAGCCCATCAAACCGCCATTTCATCCCGCAAAAAATGATACCCACATAGGACAATCGCCCCAAAAAATTAAAATAAAATGGCTCTCAGACTATGGAGACATTAAAACATAATTTTTTTTGTTTCAAAAATGATATTATTGTGTAAAACTAAATAAATCAAAAGTATACATATTAGGTTATCGCCGAGTCTGTAACAACCTGCTCTATAAAATTAACACATGATCTAACCCCTCAGGTGAACACAGCAAAAAAAAATATATAAATACCATATCATAAGCCATTTTTGTCACCTTACATCACAAAAAGTGTAATAGCAAGCGACCAAAATGTCATATGCACCCCAAGATAGTGCCAATCAAACCGTCATCTCATCCCGCAAAAGATGAGCCCCTACATAAGACAGTCGCCCAAAAAATAAAAAAAAATATGGCTTTCAGAATGTGGAGACACAAAAAAATAATTTTTTCAAAAATGCTTTGTTATGAAAAACTGAAACAAAAAACCCCCAAAAGTAGTCATATTTTCTATTGTCGCGTCCGTAACAACCTGCTCTATAGAAATAGCACTCGATCTAACCTGTCAGATCAACTATGCAAATAACAAAAAATAAAAACGGTCCCAAAACAGTTCTTTTTTTGCAAATTTTTCATTTTAATCCATTTTTCCAGTAACAAAGCAAGGGTTAACAGCCAAACAAAACTCAATATTTATTACCCTTATTCTGTAGTTTGCAGAAACACCCCATATGTGGTCGTAAACTGCTGTATGGCCAAACGGCAGGGCATAGAAGGAAGGGAACGCCATATCGTTTTTGGAAGGCAGATTTTGCTGGACTGGTTTTTTGACACTATGTCCCATTTGAAGCCCCCCTGATGCACCCCAACAGTAGAAACTCTAAAAAAGTGAACCCATTTTAGAAACTACGGGATAAGGTGGCAGTTTTGTTTGTATTATTTTAGGGTAAATATGATTTGTTTGCTCTATATTACCGTATTTTTCACCCCATAAGACGCACCCAGGTTTTAGAGGGGGACAGTAAGAAAAAAATATTTTTTATCAGGTCAGACCACCAATCAGACCCCCCATGTTAGTTAGAACTCAGCTGACAGTCCCAATAAGACCCCCAATGTTACTAAGACCCAATAAGACCTCAGCTCAGACCCCAATGTCCCCAATGACCCCCAATCAGACCTCAGATAAAAGCCCCAATCTAAATAAGACCCCCATTCAGACTTCAGATCAGCCCCCATGCCTCCTATCATCAGCCCCATGCCTCCTATAAGACCCCAGCCTCTTATTATTGGGAGATTTTATATGTGAGATTTTAACCCTGCTGTGCTCTCAGTATATTTAATGCCCCCCATAGTGCCCTACCAGTGTAAATAATGGCCGCCATAATGCCCTCCTAGTATAGACAATGGTCCTCATAGTAGCTCGTTCTCAAAATAATGACCCCATTTGTCCCCCCCCACAAGTACAGATAATAGCCCCATAGTGCCCCTGTATAGATAGTGTCCCCCTTTGTACCTGCCACTATACATAATGGCCCCCAACGTGCCCCCCAGTATAGAGAACGCCCCCCTTTGTGCCCCCTTTAGTTTCCGACCCATGACCCAGCATGTGAAAACTGGTGTCTGACATCCTGCTTAGTGCAAGAGCGCACGGCGTCATTGGTTGCTATGACGCCGTGCGCTTTCTGCTGCCGGCGTTGCTGTACAGTAATACACTCGTATGATCTATACGAGTGTACCACTGTAGTGCGGCAGCAGCAGGAAGCGCACGGCGTCATAGCAACCAATGACACCGTGCGCTCCTGCACTAAGCAGGATGTCAGACTGGTATCTCACGGAGGCGGAGCAGGCATGTGCGGCAGAAATGCCTGCTCCGCCCCTCATCTGCCTGCTCCCATGCTCACATGGCCGGTCCCTGCCAACCTCCACCAGAAGGGGCCGGCCCGATCAACAAGCCCGCGCTGCAGCCATGTATTCACCCCATAAGACGCACTAGTGTTTTCCCCCCATTTTAGGAGGAAAAAAAGTGCGTCTTATGGGGCGAAAAATGCAGTACACTTTTTTTGAGGCAAGGTTATTAACTCTTGTGGAAAACCTAAAGGGTTAATGACGTTTGTAAAATCAGTTTTAAATACCTTGAGGGGTGTAGTTTCTAGAGTGAGGTCATTTTTGGGTGGTTTCTATTATGTAAGCCTCACAAAGTGACTTCAGACCTGAACTGGTCCCTAAAAAGTGGGTTTTTGAAAATTTCTGAAAAATTTCAAGATTTGCTTCTAAACTTCTATAACTCCTATACTTTCAATTACGCAACTTCACTAGATCTCTGGCACCCGGACCGCAACTCTTATCCTCCCTATCTGACTTTAAAAAGTTATGTGTTATGGCTGCTGCGCCTGGCCACCCTATATCTCTTATTTATGCCATTTTGAATTCGGGAGAGATTGGGGACAGTTCTGAGGAACTCCGTGCTCCGGCTAAGAAAATCATACAGTCCTAGGAAACTGATCTGGGGAGCTCCCTCACATCCAACCAGTGGATTAGATCTCTGTTATTTACCCATAATTACCCTCATCAATATCCTGTAAAATTCAGGAACTTAATTACAAGATTTGGTCCAGATGGTATAGAACCCCAGTGAAACTGCACCAGTTCTATCCTTCAGTCCCTGACACCTGCTGGCGTTGCCTCACCTCTAGGGCAGTGTTTCCCAACCAGTGTGCCTCCAGCTGTTGCAAAACTACAACTCCCAGCATTCCTTAACAGCCAAAGGCTGTCCAGGTATGTGGGAGTTGTAGTTTTGCAACATCTGGAGGCACACTGGTTGGGAAACACTGCTCTAGGGGATCCATGCTCCACGTCTGGTGGGATTGTCCCGGCATAGCTCCGTTGTGGCAGGATGTTTTCAGACTATATAATTGCCTTTACAAGGCCTCAGTCTCCCCATCTCCACTAATTGCGCTGCTGTCGGTCTTTCCAGAAAGAATCAAACAAGTGAAACATAGTGTTCTTAGATTCTTTGTTATAGCGATGCGTCAAATCATCCCGCGAGCATGGCGATCGACTGATAGCCCCCAAAGAATTACTTGGACGACCGCCCTAGACCGTTTGGCATGGATGGAGGAGCTAGGCGCTACTGATCGAGGACAGGGAACCGCACATTCTAAACAATGGGACGCCTGGTACCAATTTCGTGCCTCGGCTGCCTTTTCGGGCTGGTTAAACTCAGGTACTCTCCCGTGATCTATCAGTAGGCCTCCAGCTAAGTAGGGCTCGAATCTGGACTATCGACGTCACCTCCTTTCCTTACCCATCCCCCTCTCTCTGTCTTGTCTCCCATGTCTGTCTCCCCGTATGCTCAAACTGATGCGTATTAATACTTCCCTGCGAGGAATGTAATGATTGCATACCATACAAGTTGTGAATTCTATTGTTTTATTGCTCTTCTTACAATGGAATCAATAAACACAAATTGAACCATAATTAAAGAGGAACTGTCACCACTCCTGACATGCGTGTTTTAATAACTACATGCATTTCCTATGTAATAACAATTTTGGAGCATCTATTCTTATGACACTATGATGTGCCATTCCTTCATTATTTATACTAGAAGTTATGAATGAATTGCTAGCAGTCTGCAGTAAGGGTACAGAGGGGTGGTAACCAGTTGGGGGGTAGTGTCCCTGTACAGTCTCACTCTATCCAGTCAGTACTACCATTGTCAGACTGTGCAGGGACCCCCCCCCCCAAGACTGGTTACATAACACCCCTCTGTAACCTTACTGCAGACTGCCAGCAATGCATTCATAACGCCTAATGTAAATACTGTCAAAAATGAATGGTACAACATAGAGCCATGAGACTAGATCCTCCACAATTGTTATTACTCGGAGAAAACATACAGCTATTAAAACAGGCATGTCAGGAGCAGAGACAGGTCCTCCTTTAAACATGCCCTGCCTTGTACATCTAATGAAAAAAAAGTCCAAATGATTGTTTTTAGAATATTGTGTACTAGGCCATATAGCAACAATAAGGCTACATTCACACATTGCTGATAACGCACAGTTTTTCCATATGGATTCTCTGGCAGAAAAACTGCAGAACAATACAGTACCAGATAAGCGTATGAGATTAGACAAATCTCATGTACACTTTACTTTTTCTTTCCCTGTAAAAATTCACCTGCCATGTAGATTTGGAAATCCGCAGCATGTCAATTGTGCGTTTTTTGTGTGGATTTCGGCTATGTTCACACGACGACGCGACAAATAGGGCACAACTTCACTGCAACATTTTTCGTGCGACATTTTGTCGCACTATTGTTGCACGACAATTTTTATAATGGGAGTCTATGGTGTCCTATTGCGACATGCGACATGCTGCGACTGCGACAGGACAGTCGCAGAAAAACCCATCTTGAATGGATTTTTTTCGACTGTCGCGTCGCAGTCGCAGCATGTTGCATGTCGCAATGCGACACCATAGACTCCCATTATAAAAATTGTAGCGTGACAATAGTGCGACTTTTAGTCGCGCGACAAATGTTGTCGTGTGAACGTAGCCTTCACCCTTTACAATTCAAGGGTGGGATCTGTGGCAAAACCACGTCGAATCCGCAACACAAAATGCAGTAGGGTCCTATGGGTGGTAGACTCTAAAAACAGTACATTTTATTGATATACATTAAAATTAACGCAAATCCAATCAATTCTATATATAGACAAAAATCTCTCCAAAAATCCACAAAAACCTATAAGTGTGGAAAACACCAGGTAGGGAAGGTGAAAGATACCAATCGTCGAGGATTAGGCTAAGAGGAGACAGGTGTGGTATCCCTACCGTATCCCTAATATCTCTCTCAGAACTCACCTGATGGTGGTAAGTCTTCGTCCACGTACCTAACCCTAAAAAACCTGCGTATCCCTGTAAACACCTGAACACCCCAACGCGTTTCCCCCTATCAAAGGGTTCCTCAGGGAGTCAATACAGCAAACACAAATATAAATAAATGATAGTTGTAACATTAACATGAGAGGGGGGCTGGTCTTAGCCAGCAATACCTGATCCATATGAGGCAGCACTAGTCAGATGACATATCTATGGACAAAAGTCAAGATATAACGTATAGTCAATAGTAGTTCCCTACAAAATGATACTTTTGACAATAGGAGTGAACTGGGACTTACATGTTGTCGCAGCCACTCAGGTATCCAGCCCCCTCAGGGATCCTCTGATGTCCAGGACCTGAGCGAGACTGGTACCGGTGTGTTATATAAAGACACACATATTAGGGAAAACTACCTCCACCTGGGCTTTGATGTCACATCCGATTGGCCTCGTATCGCTTCCTTTGTATAAGGTTGGCGATGCGTTCCAGGGTGGAACGCATCGCAAATAGATATGCCAGAGTTGCAGTGAGAGCCCGTGTGACGTCACATCCGGGTGTGATGGACGTCACTTCCTGTCTATCGGGCTGGCGATGCGTTCCACCATGGAACGCATCGCAAAGAGGCACGACAGAGGCGTGGTATGATTTGTGAGAGCATCCGACTGTGGAGCGGCCCAACGTCATTATGTAGCGTCAGACAATGCGTTCCACAGTGGGACGCATCACCAAAAATGTCCCTGGATACTATAAAGGATCTCCATTGCACACTCAGAATAGATGGAGACCCTTGCTCATGGATGGAACAAAGATGATATCCATCCAAAAGCAGAGCAGTATATATTGAAACACATGTTCTAACTCCCTATAATAGATACACTATATAGGGAGAGGAAGCCCCATTGAAATCCCTTCATGTATGGTGACAACTAGACGTCTGTGTTACGGAGGAAAAAAAGAAATAAACAAAAAATAAAATAAAATAAAATAACCATAAATTAGTCTGAGATAAGTAAGACTCAAATGCGCAGAATGGATAACTAAATAATTTCAACACAAATTGTATATAGCCACAGTGGATAGGCCGTAGGCTAGGTTTAGGACACTTCTCGTGTCACTGGTTAGCTAGGGTACATTGTACTCATATCTTCATTAAGACGAAAGTAATATTAATCCAAGAAGGAGATTCACAGAAAACATCTATCATTCAGACCCATAGGGGACTGGGATCGAAGGCGATATATCCATTCGGTCTCTTTACATAGAACCTTTCGATCCCAGTCCCCCCCACGTGGTGGTTGTGGGATAACCTCAAGAGCCATAAATTTTAAAACTCCCGGATCGCCTCCATGCGCAGAGTTAACATGATCTGCCACTGATGTATCTCTCTTATTAGTAACGTCATTAACATGCTCACAAACCCTCCTCCGAAATTCCCGTATCGTTTTACCGACATAGTCGAGGGGACATGGGCATTGCGCCACATAGATCACCCCTCTTGTTCTACAGTTGGCAAATTGCCTAAGTGAGAAGGTACAGCCTGTAGCAGAGCATGTTATATATCTTCCTGTTCTGATGTAACCACACGCTTTACATTTTCCACATCTAAACACACCAGTTTGTCTCCTGGACAGACAATTCCCCTCCGAGGGTGGAGGAGTATAGTGGCTCCGGACCAACCGATCTCTAAGACTCTTGCCCCTCCTATATGTGATACTTGGATATACCAAGAGGGACTCCTTAATGTCGGGGTCCTTCTGGAGAATTTGCCAGTATTTTCCCAATATAGTTCTGACCTCTTTATTGGCGTTATCAAATGTGGAAATAAGATGCGTGATTTATGGCTCGTCTGTTGTTGGTTTTGGGATCAAGAGGTCATCCCTCACTCGCCCCTCCGCCTCCTGAAAAGCTTGACGGAGTGTATTGCTGGGGTATCCCCGTTCCCTAAACCGCTAATAGAGGCATTTGGACTCCTTATAGAAATCAGCTGAGCAGGAACAGTTACGTTTGACCCGAAGGTATTGTCCCTTCGGAATTCCTCTCTTTTGTGGAACAGGATGGTGACTGTCCCATCTCAGCAGACTATTCGTGGCCGTGGGTTTGCGATGAATGGTGGTAATCAATCTATCACCCTGTTTCGCAACCTTGACATCCAAGAAGGTAATCTCCCTCTCATGGATCTCAAATGTGAAGGCAAGGCCCAGTGTATTGACGTTGAGTTCCTGGACGAAGTGGCGGAATTCGGATGTGGTCCCGCCCCATACGATGAAAACATCATCGATGTAGCGGGACCGCAGTCGATTTTGTCCCGCCACCAAGGATTGTTGTCAGTAAAAACAATAGTGTCTTCCCACCAGCCCAGAAGGAGGTTGGCATACGTGGGGGCACACGGGCTCCCCATAGCCGTCCCTCTGAGCTGGTGGTACAGGCGGCCATTAAATAGGAAAAAATTATGTGTTAGTACAAATGACAGGAGTTCCACAACAAATCTATTATGTTCAACACAATGTATATCTCTCGTGTTGAGAAAAAAGTTAACCGCCTCAATACCCTTATTATGGGGTATGCTGCTATACAGCGATTCAACGTCAATGCTGGCTAACAAGCAGCCAGCATCAACAGTGATAGTATCAATTTTTTCAGGAAGTCAGTAGTGTCAGGTGTGTACGAGGGTAGAGTGACAACGAAAGGCCTAAGTACACGATCGATGTATATACCACAGTTCTGTGTCAGGGAATCAACTCCTGACACTATGGGGCGTCCTTTTAAGGGGGTGGTCCCCTTGTGTATCTTAGGCAACCCGTAGAAGGTCGCTATCTGTGGGGTCTAATTGATCATAAATGCAGCCTCTGTTTTGGTTATAACTCCCCTCTCAAGACCTTTCCCAATGATTCCTTTCAGGTCATTGAGATAGACCTGACTAGGGTCATTTTTTAGGATCTCATAACTTCCTGTATCCTTCAACAGGTTCATACACATTGTGCAATACTGTTCATGATTCAACAGCACCAGATTACCTCCTTTATCAGATGGTTTGATGACCACTTTTTTCTCACGCTCAAGATCTCTGAGTGCATCCCATTCTATCTTGGTGAGATTCGATCTATGTTGCACCTTTGCAATCCCTTCAATCTCAGCGCTTACCAACTCGAGGAAGATATCTATGTACTCATAATTAGATCCAGGAGGCAATCTAGTGCTGCGGGGTCTAAGGCCAGTGAATGGTCCCTCACCGGGATCCCTCTGGCCTTCATCCTGAAGTTCCATTAATAGCTGGAGGTTTGGAAAATCAGTTTCGGCTATCCCCAGTTTAGCACAGGTTTGTCTATTATAGTTCTTGTAGAACTTCCGCCACTTTAACTTCCTACAAAATAAATGCAAGTCCTTTATCCAAACAAGCTGATTGAATGTCTCAGTGGGAACAAAAGATAAACCCTTAGTCAATAATTCATTCTCCGCCGAGGTCAGGGCCCTACCAGACAAATTAATCACCTGTAGCCTGTCCCCTACATGCGATCCCTGTTTCGATCTCTGAGTTGATAGGGTGTTTGGCCTGGGGCTAAAAAAGAGGATGTCTGTGTGTTGCTAACAGAGGAGGAAGAAGGTGGCCCAGACATATTTCCGCCACCTGTTGGAAATGGTCGCCTCATCCCTCTTGGCCATCTTCTCTGCCCTCTTACGTTAACACCGCTTTTATTGGCTCCTATGTTGGTTCGGCCCCTATCGGGATCCGTATCCGACAATTCCTGTTCCTTAGGAAGATACCTCAGATTCTACCGGGAAACTTTCTTTCTTTTCCACTACATATGCTCTCTTTCCTTTAAAGTCACTTAAATCCCGTTTGAATTGCCTATGTTTGCGTTCCTTCAAAACCGCCTGATATTTCTCAACAGACGTTTGCAGGAACGCCTCCCGTTTCTCAAAATCAGGATCTGATTTATATTTTAAAGTGGTGTCTATGAGTTCCCTCAATTTTACAGTGGTTCTGTCGAAAATCTTTTGTTCAGCCTGTAGCAGGATTTTCATTAAATTGAGAGAGCTCTTAGTTAATTCTTCCTCCCACTCTTCTTGTAGAGCAGGGGAGGCAGCCCTTATAACCTCCGTATAGTTCCTTAAAAGCCGATTTACAGTAGGCAGAGTTAGACAGACCCGGAATCTCCCTATCGGAAAAAATATCTTTGGCTTCTTGGATAGATGCCTCAGTAAAGAGCGTACCCGTGAGAAAGCTAGCCATATTACTAAGTATTACATAAACATAATCAAAAACAAATAAACCATGATGGTAGGTCTCCACAATCAAAGTATTAAGTAAGGTCCTAAGGGTGTTAGACTCTAAAAACAGTACATTTTATTGATATACATTAAAATTAACGCAAATTCAATCAATTCTATATATAGACAAAAATCTCTCCAAAAATCCACAAAACCTATAAGTGTGGAAAACACCAGGTAGGGAAGGTGAAAGATACCAATCGTCGAGGATTAGGCTAAGAGGAGACAGGTGTGGTATCCCTACCGTATTCCTAATATCTCTCTCAGCCCGAAGAACTCACCTGATGGTGGTAAGTCTTCGTCCACGTACCTAACCCTAAAAAACCTGCGTATCCCTGTAAACACCTGAACACCCCAACGCGTTTCCCCCTATCAAAGGGTTCCTCAGGGAGTCAATACAGCAAACACAAATATAAATAAATGATAGTTGTAACATTAACATGAGAGGGGGGCTGGTCTTAGCCAGCAATACCTGATCCATATGAGGCAGCACTAGTCAGATGACATATCTATGGACAAAAGTCAAGATATAACGTATAGTCAATAGTAGTTCCCTACAAAATGATACTTTTGACAATAGGAGTGAACTGGGACTTACATGTTGTCGCAGCCACTCAGGTATCCAGCCCCCTCAGGGATCCTCTGATGTCCAGGACCTGAGCGAGACTGGTACTGGTGTGTTATATAAAGACACACATATTAGGGAAAACTACCTCCACGTGGGCTTTGATGTCACATCCGATTGGCCTCGTATCGCTTCCTTTGTATAATGTTGGCGATGCGTTCCAGGGTGGAACGCATCGCAAATAGATATGCCAGAGTTGCGGTGAGAGCCCGTGTGACGTCACATCCGGGTATGATGGACGTCACTTCCTGTCTATCGGGCTGGCGATGCGTTCCACCATGGAACGCACCGCAAAGAGGCACGACAGAGGCGTGGTATGATTTATGAGAGCATCCGACTGTGGAGCGGCCCGACGTCATTGTGTAGCGTCAGACAATGCGTTCCACAGTGGGACGCACCACCAAAAATGTCCCTGGATACTATAAAGGATCTCCATCGCACACTCAGAATAGATGGAGACCCTTGCTCAAGGATGGAATCCATCCAAAAGCAGAGCAGTATATATTGAAACACAAAATGCAAAGTAGCAAATTCAGTTTTTGGTGTGGAAATGCACAGAAATCTGCACAGAGTTTGTTTGTAAACCTGCACCCATATGCAGATGGTCTAAGGGTATCCGCACATAGTGAGTATTATGCGTGTTTTTTCAGAGTGAATTATGCGCAGAGAAATCACAGCATTATACAATACCAGCAAAATGTATGAAATTAGACAAATCTCATGTACACTTTTGCTTTTTTCTTAGGTGCAGAAATTGACCCGCTGTGTGGATATTAAAGTCTGCAGCATGTCGTTGTTACATTTTTTTTTGCGTGGATTTCACCCTTTTCAATTAGTTTTTTTGTTGCGGTTTCGGTGCAGATTTCTTGCAGACAAATCTGTGCCATGTTCAGCCAGCCTGAGACGGGGGTCATACATGACTGATTAGCTGCAGATTTGCCATCGCGGATTTTTGTGCGGCAAATCCACAGTGTTATGCAGTACCAGCAAATTAGGTGAGAATTTCTGAATTCTCATCCACACGATGTTTTAAAAAAACGCAGCAGAAAAGCCTTTATTTGTGATGGTCCACTGGACTTTCAGTCACTTGTGAACTCAGCTTAAGGCCCCATGCACACGACCGTAGGTGTTTTGCGGTCCGCAATCCACGGATACGCAAAACACGGAAGCTGTGTAGAAATGCCTATTTTTGTCTGCAAAACGGACAAGAATAGGACATGCTTAATTTTTTTTGCGGGGCCAGGGAACGGAGCAAAGGACGCGGACAGCACACGGAGTGCTGTTCATATGTTTTGCGGCCCCATTGAAGTGAATGGGTCCATGCCTGAGCCGCAAAATGAGGCCTAAGGGTGCCACTACACGTTGAGGTAGTCCTGCATTTTGAGTGCAGAGAAAAAACACATTGAAAAAAAATGTATGCGGCTTTTGCAACCACATATCCGTGTTTATGCTGCGTTTCACATTTGATAAATTTGTTGAAGAAGATTCTGTGACTGAACAGTTCCATATATCTGAGTGTAGATATTTCTAAAGCATGTACATAGATTACTGAAAGCCTCATGTGAGACAGTAGCATACATTTCTCTAACAAATCTACTGTATGTAAGCTTGGTCTTGCAAAGTCGTAATTTCTTACCAAAAATGTAAAGAAAAGATGTAGTCACTAACCATTTGTGTTTGGTTTGTGTAAACTGTTTACTGTGTAGAATAGTTGCTTTTTTTCTTTTTGGGCTATGATCCAAGATAGCTCTCTGTAGACCAATTAAGACATTTACTGCATATGCTTGCTAAATATATTTTCTATTTAATGTCAACACGACTCTGATGTCTGGTAACTAGTGCAATGTTAGGCAAGGTATCCATGTGCTGGTTTTCTGATGCATCTTTTAAAGCCAAAACCAGGCGTGGATCATAAAAGGAGAGTTAGTCTTCTTTTATCTGAATGATACAGTTTGTTCAGTGAAAAATGCATGATTTTGCATATAAGCCAAACCAGTTTTGTCTGTGGTTGTGTTCAGTGTTTCTGCTTTATCCATCCATTTTTCCTGCATCTGAAAAAAACACTGAAGAATAAGGCTACATGCACACGACCGTTGCCTGCCTTTGCGTCCACTCTGTCCGCAAATTTTGCGTCCGTCAAAAAAAACGGATGACGGACTGTTTTTTTAGACGGATCCGTTTTTTTGGGAAGATCCATTGTAATAATGCCTATCCTTGTCCGCAAACTTAAAAAAATAGAACATGCTCTATTTTTTTGACGGAATGTAAACACGGACCACGGATGCGGAACAAAAACGGTTGACCATCCGCATTTTTTGACGGACCCATTGAAATGAATGGAGAAGCATCCTATCCGTGAAAAAAAACGAAACGGACGCGGAAACAAACAACAGTCGTGTGCATGAGGCCTAACATACAGCCCCAGATGAGCAAATTTCTTAGAATTCATTTCATGTCTGATTCGGTAAATTTTTCCAAAAATTCTATTCAGGTCTGAATTGATTCCAATCAAATCAAATATGCTCCAATTGTTCTGAAAATTGGCACATAACAGTGTCTTCTCTTATAGGATATTTTTTCAGAAAAAGCCCAGGGAATAAATATGAGTCCTAGAAGACCAGCAAATTTTAGTATCTTATATCTGCTGGCTTCAGATAGGCTTAGGCTTCCATTTTTGTGATCCGTTGTGTTTCCGTTTCGGTTCGGTTTTTCCATTCCGTTTTTCCGTATGGTATATACAGTATACAGTAATTACAGTTGTGTTCAAAATTATTCAACCCCCAATGCTGTAAAGGGTTTTAGGGAATTTAGTGTACATTTGTAATTGTGTTCAGAATGAAATCTTACAAGGACTTTTTAAAGAACCAAATGCAACTAAAATGACATCAATTGTTTTTGTAATACAGTATTAAATGTTTTTTTTGTGATTTCTTCATTGACACAATTATTCAACCCCTTAAGGGTACGTTCACACGACGACAATTGTCGCGCGACAAAAAGTCGCACTATTGTCGCGTGACAATTTTTATAATGGGAGTCTATGGTGTCGCAGTGCGACATGCGACATGCTGCGACTGCGACACGAAAGTCGGAGAAAATCCATTCAAGATGGGTTTTTCTGCGACTGTCGCGTCGCAGTCGCAGCATGTTGCATGTCGCAATGCGACACCATAGACTCCCATTATAAAAATTGTCGCTGACAATAGTGCGACAAAATGTCGCAGCGACAAATGTTACAGTGAAGTTGTGCCCTATTTGTCGCGCGACTTTTTGTCGCGCGACAATTGTCGTCGTGTGAGCGTGCCTAAAGACTACCACTCTTAGGGTATGTTCAGGCGACGACAATTGTCGCTACGACAAAAGTCGCACTATTGTCGCGCGACAATTTTTATAATGGGAGTCTATGGTGTCGCAGTGCGACATGAGACATGCTGCGTTTGCGACACGATAGTCGGCAAAAATCCATCCGGGATGGATTTTTTGCGACTGTTGTGTCGCAGTCGCAACATGTTGCATGTTGCACGTGCGACACCACCATAGACTCCCATTATAAATTGTCGCAGCATTATATGTGACATCAATGTCGCGCTACAAATGTTGCAGTGTAGTGGTTCCCAAATTGTCGCGCGACTTTTTGTCGCGCAACAATTGTCGTCGTGTGAACGTAGCCTTAAGAACAGAGGTTCATTCAAGTGTTTTCGATCAGGTATTGAAAACACCTGTGGATGTCAAGGAGCAGCAATCAAGCATAATAAGCACCAATTAGGCAGATTTAAAATGACTGTGATACTCAGCTCCTTCTAGACATTTACTGGTGTATTTACAAACATGGTGAAGTCAAGAGAATGGTCCAGGAAGACAAGAGAAGAGGTGATTTCTCTTCACAGGAAGGGCAATGGCTATAAGAAGATTGCAGTGTGACTGCTGAGGAACTGAAAAAAGATTTGTCAGATGCGGGTACTGAAGTTTCAGCTCAGACAATAAGGCGCACACTGCGTAATGAAGGCCTCCATGCCAGAACTCCCAGGCGCCCCCCCTTGCTGTCTCCAAAGAATAAGAAGAGTCGACTGCAGTATGCCAAAAGTCATGTAGACAAACCACAAAAGTTTTGGTATAGTGTTCTGTGGACTGATGAAACAAAATTAGAACTGTTTGGGCCCATGGATCAACGCTATGTTTGGAGGAGGAAGAACAAGGCCTATGAAGAAAAGAACACCTTGCCTACTGTGAAGCATGGCGGGGGGTCAATCATGCTTTGGGGCTGTTTTGCTTCTACAAGTACAGGGAAGCTTCAGCGTGTGCAAGGTACCATGAATTCTCTTCAGTACCAGGAGATATTGGATGAAAATGTGATGCAGTCCGTCACAAACCTGAGGCTTGGGAGACGTTGGACCTTTCAACAGGACAATGATCCCAAGCATACCTCCAAGTCCACTAGAGCATGGTTGCAGATTAGAGGCTGGAACATTTTGAAGTGGCCATCGCAGTCACCAGACTTAAATCCGATTGAGAACCTCTGGTGGGACTTAAAGAAAGCAGTTGCAGCGCGCAAGCCTAAGAATGTGACTGAACTGGAGGCTTTTGCCCATGAAGAATGGGCGAAGATACCCGTAGATCGCTGCAAGACACTTGTGTCAAGCTATGCTTAACGTTTAAAAGCTGTTATAACTGGAAAAGGATGTTGTACTAAGTACTAAGATTGAATGTCACTTGGGGGTTGAATAAAACTGATAATGATGTGAGCACAGAAAAGACATTTGTGGTTATTTTATTATAAATGTTATGTTATATTTGTCTGACTTACAAGTGCCTCTTTGATTTAATTGTAAACAAGATGACTGAAATGATCAAAATCAATGTCAAACTGGCCAAAACACTCAATTTCAGTGGGGGTTGAATAATTTTGAACACAACTGTACATAGAAAAATTGGGCTGGGCTTAAAATTTTCAATAGATGGTTTCTGCAAAAACGGAACAGATACGAAAGACATATGGATGCATTTCCGTATGCGTTCTGTTTTTTTTCGGACCCATTGACTTGAATGGAGTCCGGAAATTAATGGTTCCGTATACGGACCATATACGGAACACAAAGACATATGGATGCATTTCCGTATGCGTTCCGGTTTTTTTTCGGACCCATTGACTTGAATGGAGTCCGGAAATTAATGGTTCCGTATACGGACCATATACGGAACACAAAAAAACGGCCCGTACACCCGCAAAAAAAAGTTTGTGCATGAGGCCTTAGTGTTCTTTTTTTTTTCTTTGAAGGAAAGCTAATTTGAATTTCTTTCTCAGAAACCCAAGTGTATGCAGATTAGCTTGAAATTATCAGTAAAAAATGGGTCACACACAAATGGCTTCTGCGTACTGTCAGTTTCTTTTCCACTGGCTCACTGTCTTTAATGGACCAGTCCTGCTTGAAAAATGGAAGACAATAGATCATAATGTGATTTTTCCTGAACTAACAGATGGTCAGTGAAAAACAATGCTCATGTGAATATGCCCATTGAAATGAATGGGTCAGTGTTCAGTCTGGACTCTATAGCCCATGTAAAATTAGCCTATGTGTAAAGGACAGATGAGTGTGTCAGCAGTGTGTTAGGCGTAGGCATTGTACAACCCATACATGATGTCAGTTCAGGGCACTGTGGGAGTGTTTTGGGCAAGGATTGGTTAAGCATGGAGTAAAGGCGCTACTCTGGCGATGAGCCTGAATATTCTGACAATGATTAAACAATTATTTTAATAATTATTAATAAAGCTTAATTTTTAATCATTCTATGTTCAAGCAGTGGGTTACAATACTGGGAAAGATCTATTGATACTTTGTTTGCTGCTTCCACACCTAGTTTTGGCTTCAAAAACTGCATTAAAAAACCTGAATTAATAAACCTAGCTTCAGAGGTTGTAATTAAAATGCTTGATCTGAAAGAGTAACATAATTTAAATCTGTTGAACGAACTGTTCCCGATAATTGCCTGCTCATCAGAGTAGGTGAGGGCTACATTTGACATGAAGCAATCATCTCCTCTGTATGGGGACTATCAATCCACCCACCCCCCTATAGGGCGTGGGTGGAATATTTACTTTCAATATATTTTTATTGAAAATTTCCAAAGCAATGGAAGATACAAAGAGAACAGAAATAGGTCAATATGCATAGCAAATGCATAAACCAAATAGAGGGTTTTGCCCACTAGACATCACATAATATATACTGAGTACAGGAAAAAAAACAGTAACACATAGATACAGTACATATTGCACATGGTGATACATAGGTAATTCAAAACTTCTCAAGGCCGTGACCCCTAGAATGGGGAAGATTATATAACCTATCAGGGTACATAACAGTTGAACGCATATCCAACAACTCCCAAAATTAGCCCAACTTACAGAACATAATGAGGCAGTACGGTCGCATATTTACTGGACAACCAATGTAACCACTGATTATGAGCTGTGATCCTCGCCGACAAAGAGGGTGCAAATGCCATCTCGCATTGCATGTGAAAATTGACTGATTGTACTAGTTTGGAAAGTGAATGGTGCACTGCCTGTTTCCATTTCCGTGCTGCACAGAGAATGCGTGCTACCACCCACCTGAAGTCACCAGGTATATCCACCAGGTCAATCCCCAAAATGGCCATCTCCGGAGGTACCTCCACATTGTCCGCCGTAACCTCCCATATAAGGGATATCACAACATTCCAATATGGCCGAACCACAGGGCATGTCCACCACATATGGAATGGGGTGCCTACACTTCCACATCCCCTCCAGCAGAGAGGCGAGTATTGGGGAGACATATGGGCAATCCTATTAGGTGTCAAGTACCAGCGCAGCTGCACCTTTCTAGCTTGTTCCACATGGTTAATACATCTGGAACTTTTGAAAGACCAGTAGAGACCGTTTTGCCAACTGGAGATGGAGAAGGAATTCCCCATTTCCTGCTCCCAGCTCACCATATATTTCTGCTTAACCACTTCAGCCCCCCTAGCTTAACCCCTTAATGACTAGGCCACTTTTTACAATTCTGCACTACACTATTTTCACTGTTTATTGCTCCGTCATGCAACTTACCACCCAAATGAATTTTACCTCCTTTTCTTCTCACTAATAGAGCTTTCATTTGGTGGTATTTAATTGCTGCTGACATTTTAACTTTTTTTGCTATTAATCAAAAATGACCAACATTTTTGCAAAAAAATGACATTTTTCACTTTCTGTTGTAATTTGTTTTTTAAAAACTACATTTCTATATAAATTTTTTGCAAAATTTATTGTTCTACATGTCTTTGATAAAAAAAAAAATCCAATAAGTGTATATTTATTGGTTTGGGTAAAAGTTATAGTGTTTACAAACTATGGTGCAAAAAAGTGAATTTCGGCATTTTGAAGCAGCTCTGACTTTCTGAGCACCTGTCATGTTTCTTCAGGTGCTAGAATGTCAGGATAGTATAAATACCCCCCAAATGACACCAGTTTAGAAAGAAGACACCCCAAAGTATTCGCAGAGGGGCATGGTGAGTTCATGTATCATTTAATTTTTTTTCACAAGTTAGGAAAATGACACTTTCTGAGGAAAAAAATATAATAATAAAGTTTTCATTTCTGCTAACTTCTGGCAAAAAAAAAAAAAATCTCCCACGGACTCACTATGCCCCTCAGTGAATACCTTGGGGTGTCTACTTTCCGAAATGGGGTCATTTGTGGGGTGTGTTTACTGTTCTGGCATTTTGGGCGGGGCTAAATTGTGAGCAGCCATGTAAAACCTAAAGGTACTCGTTGGAATTTGGGCCCCTTTGCGCACCCAGGCTGCAAAAAAGTGTCACTCATGTGGTATCGCCGTACTCAGGAGAAGTAGGGCAATGTGTTTTGGGGTGTATTTTTACATATACCCATGTTGGGTGAGAGAAATATCTCTGTAAACTGATAACTTTGTATAAATTTTTTTTTAAAGTTGTCATTTACAGAGATATTTCTCACACCCAGCAGGGGTATATGTAAAAATACACCCCAGAACACATTGCCCTACTTTTCCTGAGTACGGCCATACCACATGTGTGACACTTTTTTGCAGCCTGGGTGCGCACAGGCGCCAAAATTCCAATGAGTACCTTTAGGATTTCACAGGGCATTTTTACGCATTTGGATTCCAGACTTCTTCTCACGCTTTAGGGGCCCCTAAAATGCCAGGACAGTATAAATACCCCACATGTGACCCCATTTTGGAAAGAAGACACCCCAAGGTATTCCGTGAGGGGTATGGTGAGTTCATGTGAAATTTTATTTTTTGTCACAAGTTAGTGAAATATGAGACTTTGTAAAAAAAAAATAAAATATATCAATTTTTCTGTGAACTCGCCATGACCCTCACAGAATACCTTGGGGTGTCTTCTTTCCAAAATGGAGTCACTTGTGGGGTATTTATACTGCCCTGGCATTTTAGGGGCCCTAAAGCGTGAGAATCCAAATGCGTAAAAATGCCCTGTGAAATCCTAAAGGTACTCATTGGAATTTGGGCCCCTTTGCACATCTTGGCTGCAAAAAAGTGTTATACATGTGGTATCACCGTACTCAGGAGATGTGGGGCAATGTTTTTTGGGGTGTATTTTTGTATATACCCATGCTGGGTGAGAGAAATATCTCTGTAAATGACAACTATTTAAAAATTTTAAATACAAAGTTGTCAATTTACAGAGATATTTCTTTCACCCAGCATGGGTATATGTAAAAATACACCCCAAAACACATTGCCCTACTTCTCCTGAGTACGGCGATACCACATGTGTGACACTTTTTTGCAGCCAAGATGCCCAAAGGGGCCCAAATTCCAATGAGTACCTTTTAGGAGGGCATTTTTACGCATTTTTCTTCTCACGCTTTAGGGTCCCTAAAATGCCAGGGCAGTATAAATACCCCACATGTGACCCCATTTTGAAAAGAAGACACCCCAAGGTATTCCGTGAGGGGCATGGCAAGTTCATAGAAGATTTTTTTTTTGGCACAAGTTAGCGGAAATTGATTTTTTATTGTTTTTTCTCACAAAGTCTCCCTTTCTGCTAACTTTTGACAAAAAGTTCAATTTTTCATGGACTCACTATGCCCCTCAGCGAATACCTTGGGGTGTCTTCTTTCCAAAATGGGGTCATTTGTGGGGTGTTTGTACTGTTCTGACATTTTGGGTGGGGCTAAATTGTGAGCAGCCATGTAAAACCTAAAGGTTATTTGTTGGAATTTGGGCCCCTTTGCGCACCCAGGCTGCAAAAAAGTGTCACTCATGTGGTATCGCCGTACTCAGAAGAAGTAGGGCAATGTGTTTTGGGGTGTATTTTTACATATACCCATGTTGGGTGAGAGAAATATCTCTGTGAATTGACAACTTTGTATAAATTTTTTTTAAAAAGTTGTCGTTTACAGCAATATTTCTCACACAAAGTATGGGTATATATAAAAATACACCCCAAAACACATTTCCCTACTTCTCCTGAGTACGGCGATACCACATGAGTGACACTTTTTTGCAGCCAAGATGCGCAAAGGGGCCCAAATTCCCATGAGTACCTTTAGGATTTCACAGGGCATTTTTACGCATTTGGATTCTCGCGCTTTAGGTTCCCCAAAATGCCAGGGCAGTATAAATACCCCACATGTGACCCTATTTTGGAAAGAAGACACCCCAAGGTATTCCGTGAGGGGCATGGCGAGTTCACATAAAAAAATTTTTTGGCACAAGTTAGCGGAAATTGATATATTTTTATTTTTTACAAAGTCTCATATTCCACTAACGTGTGACAAAAAATAAAATTTTGCATGAACTCACCATACCCCTCACGGAATACCTTGGGGTGTCTTCTTTCTAAAATGGGGTCACATGTAAGGTGTTTGTACTGCCCTGGCATTTGAGGGTCTCCGCAATCATTACACGTATGGCCAGCATTAGGAGTTTCACGTTTTGCAATGTTTTTTAACTATAATATAATTTTATTTTAAAGACTTATTTTAACAGTGGTGTCGGGTTGTCCTGTAATATGTGTTAACATATGTTTATGTGTACTTATTTGGTCTCTCTCTCATTTGATCTCTAGTCTGGATAACCCGTCCTGGTATAAGTGACCTAGGAGTAAGATGAACTGTCAGCGTCAGACCGACTGGGTGACATATGGAAAAGTGGATGCATATGTGGATGCAAGACAACTTCATACAGGGGTTTTAAAAAAAATATGAGTGTTTAACTTTTTTTAAATTTGCATACCTTTGCACAATATGAAGGAGTTCTTCTCATTTCCTCTTTATGCATATGTGACCATAGGTGATAATCTATTGAAGTTAGGGATATTTGCGTACATGATATGATATAAAAATTTCTTCACTAAATCACTGCATGGTATTGTTCAGCACTGCACTATCACTTTGCACTTGCACTTTGTTAACTTGATGCACTTTACACGTAATGCTTTTAGATATTTTATCATCATTTGATTATGAGATGTGTGTACGCACAGTAATTTGTTTCATTGGGGTGTTATGTCTTATATATGACTTTATTTTTTATATATATTTATCATATCTTCTTTTTTTTTTTTTTTCTTTTACTTAATGAGTGCAATTTAGCACATGTCACTTGTAATTGTTTATATGTGAGCAAGATGACACTATGATACAGGTGTCCACTTGAGTATACTATACTATATATTGTCAATATGTATGCAATTCGTAATGTTTCTTAAATATGTTTCACATAATTGGTTTAAAATTTAATCATTTATGCTATATTTCATAATGTCTATTGGGTAGGGAAGAGACATGGACTATTATTATTGGTGGCATCCACATGTGGGGTCCCGGTGACCATGAAGAGCGATGAAAGATTATCCACTTTTTCCCGCACAGGACCTGCGGTCAGCTGACAGACGGGTCACACCCCTCTGTCTGACGTCGGCAGCCACGTGACATGTGGTGCACGTGATCGCCCGCTCTGCCCCGCGCTGACGATGTCATCGCGTTGGGTGGTGCGGCTGAGCGGACGTGAGACAGAGGGAGAATACTAACGTAAGGAAGACAGGTGGGTCTATCCAATGGGAATGATTTTAACTATGAGGAGGCGGTATTTAAGCCTGTGAGCGTAGGGACACCGACACGCCCCCTGAGGAAGTGAGGCGAAACGCGCGTCGGGGTACCACTCTCTGGTCTGCTCCTGGGTCTCTTTGGAGGTAACGAGGGTTATTTTTGGTTTTAAGTGCAGTTTCTGGGTGATAAGATTGAGTTGGCCCAGGTAGACCATTTTGGGATGGTGATTTTCTGTTGGGGAAGATTATGATTGTACTTCCTTGACATTCCCCATGTCTCTTCCCTCCCCTCCTTGAACAATAGTATATACCTTGATTCATACTCTTGAGGTGCACAAGGTTGTCTTTATTTATATAGGTTATACCCTGTGAGTTGGATCTGGAGTAGTGGGTTTTTAATCAGTCACATTAATCATGCAGTGTAATTGTAATTTTATGAGAATCATGTATTGTGTATCAATGATTGAATAAAGATGATATTTGTTAATACACTGTTTGCCATTATTTCGGTTGTGTTGTATACTGTACCCCCACCAGGCAATGTGGGGTATTCTGTTGGTACAACAGTCGAAGCAGGTAAAAGGACTGGCACTGTATGTAAAAAATGCCTAATTTGGAGGTACTGATAAAACAGTGTGTTGAGTATCCCGTATTGCCTATGGAAAGGCAATAACGTCCCTACACTGGTACCGTCCCTACACTGTAGGCCCTCCACGAATCCTACTTGATCAGGTTTGATCAAAAGGGGCAAAAGAGAATTAAGGCGTATAGCCAATATCTTGGCATACAACTTTAAATCTACATTTAACAAGGATGTAGGGCGGTAATTAGACAGCTTGTTTGGGGACTTACCCGGCTTAGGCAACGTCACCACAGTGGCCTGTAACATTTCTGGGGGAATAACCCCCGATGACATAAAAACCTTATACAGTTTCGTTAGGCGGGGGACCAAGAGTCCCTGAAAGGTTTTATAATAACCTGCTACAAAGCCATCAGGCCCTGGAGCTTTGCCCTGCGGAGTGGCTTTAATAGCCGCTATGACCTCTGACTCAGAAATCGGTACATTCAACTCGTCCAACTGAGTTTTCGTGAGAGAGGGAAGAGATATTGGATCTAGGAAAGTTTTAATCTCCAGCTCATAGATTGTATAAGGCAGCATAGTACGAGGCAAATGTATTTGCTATTTCCTGCGGGTGGGTGATCACCGAGTTGTTATCAGAGAGCTTTTCAATCCTGGCGTCTGCGGCCCTGCGGTTAAGTCGTCTTGCCACTAGCGCCCCGGTCCTATCCCCCATATGGTAAAACGACGTCTTCAATCTATTAAGAGTCTTCTCATGCCGATATAGCAAGAGAGAGCGGAGGTGCTGACGTTTACCATTTACCATTTCCAGGTTAGCTGGTAAGGGATGGGCCTTGTACAATATAGTAGCGGCTTCAAGCTGATTTAGGCTGGGGACACACCTAGGCGTTTCTGAATCGCGCGTATGACGCACGTTTTATGCGCGTTTTTGGATGCGCGCTTTTGTAACTAAGAAACGCGCGTCATACGCGCGATTCAGTGATTCTCCCCTATGGCAACATTGTCCATAGGCGCGTTAAAACGCCCAAAAGAAGCTCATGTACTTGTTTGGGCATTGGGCGTTTTACAGCGCGTTCAAACGCGCTGTAAAACGCCCAAATGTGAACCATGCCCATAGGGATGCATGGCTTTTCACATGTTGAGCGTTTTTCAGCGCGTTTGAACGCGCTGAAAAACGCTCAGGTGTGTTCCCAGGGTAAGGGTATTGGTTACCTCCTGTTCCCTCAACCATTTCAGACGCGCTGCAGATTTCAGCAGGATTCCCCTCATATAAGCCTTATGTGCCAGCCATAGGGTGGTTGTAGAGACCTCCGCTGACTCATGAAATTTAAGATATTCCTCCAAACATGCCCGATATTCTGCAACTCTATCACTATTTTTAAGCAGAAAAGGATTAAGCCCCCCCATGCTGGTATCTCCAGATGTCATGGAACAATAAATACCATAGGTACTTCTGAAGGTCTTCTCTCTTGCCCTGTGATGGGGAATGGCAGTCCATCTCAGCATTGACAGGTATATTAAAATCCCCCCCAAGTATAACAGCTCCCTTCGCCACTTTTTGCACTTTCTTAAAGAGCTTATGGAGAAATGATTTTTGTCTAGTGTTGGGGTCATAGACAGAGACAATGGTATATTGGACCCCATCTAAGAAACATATTAAAATAACACAGTGCCCTGCCTTATCCGTAAATGCAACAGAGGCCCCAATACATATGAAAGACCCAGCCTTCCTTTTTTTCACAGCTGGCGAATGAAATATGTGAGGAAAACGCAGATGAAAGCATCGATGCTTATCAGCCTCAAGTAAATGCGATTCCTGGATTAGGGTTACATCGCACCTAGATTTCAGCAGATCGACCCATAATTGGGATCTTCTAAATGGGGAGTTAAGGCTCCGTACATTATTCGAGTACAACTTTAACCCCATAACAAAAACAGGGAAACATACTGGGCGACATTGCTACGCTTCTTACCATCTCAACCCTCTTTTACCCAACTCTCTCGGCTTCGGATTGTAAAGCTATGTACTTAAGGAACCATACAGCATAGTGTAACAAAAAACAGCGAAAACAGAAAAAACTGAAAAAGAACATAGAACAGTCACGGACCATCAATAGGACGTCAGTGAAAAATATATCCAGTGTCCACTCCGGGGTCGCCACCAACCCCAACTATAAGAGCAGACCTAGAAGGGGGGGGGGGGGGGCGAGAAGGTATAACCAACAAAGTCCCCTACATAACTGAGCACCAGACCTCAATAAAGGCCTGAGTGAAAAAAGCAATTCAGGCGACGTCCCATTCCGGAGGGATTCTATCCAGGCCTCCCACAGACTCCTTGTCAGGGGAAGGAGGCTTAGTAATCAGGCCCCAGGCATACAGCTGTTGTGCCGCATTGTGAGGTGAAGTGCAGGCATAATGCTTCCCATCCTGGGAAATGAGAAGTTTAACTGGGAATCCCCAGCTATATCTAATGTGGTGTTCCCGGAGAATCCTGGTAACCTGCGTGAACTCCCTCCTTTTTGCCAACGTGGCCACCGACAGGTCTGTAAAAACCGAGATGTCTTGAAAAGCAGGTGTGGGGGCCGGGTTAGCCCGCAATGCCTTCAGGAAGAGCTCCTTCGTTTGATAAAAATGGATCCTTGCGATCACATCTCGTGGCGCGGAAGAGTCCAACCCCTTAGGCTTCAGGATGCGGTGTATGCGGTCTATCAGGACATCCCGGTCCGCCAATATAGGTATCGCTTCCTTGAGAAGGGTCTTGAGGAGGGGTTCCAGGGCCTCAGCGTCAACCGAACCCGGGATCCCTCGGAGTCTTACATTATTCCGCCTGTGGCGGTCCTCCAAATCTTGTAATTTGCACCGAACAGCAGCCACCTCTTCCTCCAGCGCCTCATGCGCATCTATTAGGGAGTTATGGGAGAGCGCGAACTCCGCCATCTTGGCCTCCACGTGGGAGGTGCGGTATCCAAGGGCCTGCAGTTCGCGCCGAAACTCTCTCACCAAACCCGCCATATCTTCCTTCAGGGAGGAGCGAAGCGTGTTTATCATGGCCTGCATGGCCCCCTCAGTTAGTGGCAATAAAGGAGAGTGCGGAAACTGAGGTATGCTCCCGTTCGGCGAGCAGCTAGTGTCCCGCTCCGGAGAGGCTGCGGCCTGTAGTGGCTGGGACGGCGGGGAGCCCGAGGCTCCCGACTGCGGAATCGCTGCTTTGGCGAAAAACTCTGTCAGTCTCTTCGGTGCTTGTTTCTTTGAAGCTTGTCCATATCTATAAGTCGTCAGGCCCCAAATAGGACCGTAGGATCGATCTCAGGCGTGAGCCGCTGTATAAAGTCTGGCACGGAACTAGCAAGTTAAGCGGCCAGCACCATCTGCGCCCAGGCCACGCCCCCCGTGGGTGGAATATTTAAATACGAGCAAGTGAATGAATGAAAAATAATTAGTTTACAAAGGTACAGGGAATTTGTAGTGTTTTTATGTCTACCATATTTTTAAAGAAATTTTTGGTGATGTCATTTTAAATTTTTCATCTTAATATCTATATCTAAACAAATACCATAAAATCCTGCAGTTTTCGCACTGGCCGCTAAAGGCGGGTTTACACGCTCCAACCAGAAAACCAGTTGTCGGGAAGGAAGCGTTCACATTTAGATTGGCAGATTGTCAGGAATGAGCTTTTGAAGGAACATTCCTTCCCCATAATCTGCCTGGCAATCGGGTCATGTAAATACACCTTAAGAATAGGTGCCACTTCTGGGTCTGTACAGATCACTTTACTGCAATTATCTGCTTATCTGTCATTCTAATCCTGTCTGTAATGATATCACCTCTGTGTATAGATACAGATGCATCCATTCTTAATCAGTCTGTGTGAACCAGCGTAGTGCATTATATCTTCATGAAAGGCAACAAAAGCCATTGAAAAAACTTTGTAAGAGTGTATTTAATGCACCATTGTTATGAAGAAAGTGCATAAAGAGACCAAATAGGAATGGATACATCTGTAAGACCAGATCCACCATTCACATTAGGTGATTGTCACAGCTTATCTACTGTTCTGACCTCTGCACAGGTGACAGAGCATGTCTAAAAAACTCTCTCATCGAAATCAATGAGATCCCCTCCAGACCATTGTGTCTATGGACCATGTGGCTGCCCTAAAGCACTTAATCCTTTCTAAATGCTGCTGGGAACAGCTCATGGAAGATGGCCACCCCCATAATCATGTTTCGGAAATAGAATAAAATAAAATAAAAATGTACAATCAAAAGGATATGCGTTACTATCAGGTTTAACTGGCAGAAAAAAAAAATGGTGGCGCATTTTCTTTAAGCTGGCGCTATGCCTAGACTTTTTTTTTAGCACTTTTAATAGATTTTAATGATTAAACTACAGCTGCATTCCAAAGCAGTAATATGACTTGTATGCAGTCTTGTGCATGCAGTCTGTGAGCCCCCACTGACATATCCCAATATACTGTATAGGTTTAAAGAAATGCTTAAGGAAAAAGATGAATAGCTGGTCAGCTTACCACACCAACACCTTAGCCACCATAGACAGGGAGTTGAGACTAAATAAATAAATGCTATGGGGGTCATTTACTATAAGGTTTACGCATTTTCTGGCGTGTATCTGTCGCAGAATGTAGCGCAAAGGTTATTTGCGCCGCAATCTGCGACTTTTCCCAGCTCACGCTAGGTCTATAAAACGGGGAGTGGTGTGGGCGTGGAAGGGGATGGAAGGAAGCTGTCTTACTTTTAAACCGGCAGTGGATACCGGCGCATCTACATAACTTTGGGTGATCCACCAGCGCAGGGGTTTTTATGACTGGTGTCTAAAATGCCGGTTTTAATAAATGTCCCCCTATATTTCTCATAATCATCGAAATACTAATATAATGAAAATAGATCAATTTATATGGATCAGTGTAAGGTATCAGCACATATTTATTCATGATTTTTGCAAGAATAATATATGTTAATAGCCTAATAATCAAGTAAGTCAATTGTTTCTATTTTCAATCCAATCCATTTCAGAGTGTATATCAAGGATGAGTGAACCAGTTCGGACTATACTGGGTTCAGTCCGAACTTTGCTATTTTTTAGACGGCAGACCAACCCGAATTTCAGGTTTGTTTCAGACATATCCACTAAAATGGTGCGTAGCGCCATTTTAGTGCTCATGTCGGTGGGGAAAAAAGCACTAGGGAGGAAGAAGAAGGGGTCTCACATGACCCTGAGTGTAATTGAGGGGGGGAGGGCTTGCCTTGATTGACTCCCTAGCAAACAGGCAGCCTGGATGAGCCATACAATGCAAATAGGGAGATGCCCTATTTGCAATTACAATTTTTCTTTAGGGGGGGGGGGGGTGGAGATTTCAACCTAATTAAGCAGCATATATACATGAGTACTGCAGTAATACACAAGGAATAGCAGCAATCTACATGTGAGTGTGAATGTGAAATTGAGCATCAAGCCTCAATCGTCCGTTTCTGTTTATTCAGTTTCCACACGGTTAAAATTTTATTTTTTGGGACTTGTTCAATGTAATTAAACCAACATATAGGTTATCAATACACCAGTAAACAGTCTAGGGTAGCAATATTATGGATAAAGCCTCAATTGTCTCTTTACATATATTTAGTTTCAAAACAGTTGAAATTATATATTATGTTGGTACTTGTTCAATTTTTTTAAACCAGTATATATATGATTATGTTGCGGTCCCTTCTGTGAGAGAGGTGAGAAGATCATATAGACTTGCTGCACGTGAGGCTATCTGACTGATCTCTCTGCTTTCCTCTATGTATGTTGTTGTTTGGCAGGATCTCACCTCTCTTCAGGTGCCGCTGGTTATCAGTAATGAGGCTCTATTTAGATCTGCCTCACACTGCTGACCATGCGGTTAGTAGCTTCTGCTTGGAGTTGCTAGTACTTGTTGTCTTGGTTCTCCTGCTTCTCCATACATCTCTAAGCTAAGTACTTGTTGTCTCTGTTGTCTGTTTTTCTCTGGTGTGTGTTGTTTCTAGGCCTCAGGGAGACGCGGGTTCCAGCTGTCTCATCTTCTACTACCTATTCTAGGGATCGTCAGTTTTAGCAGGGCATAAGGTATCCGGCTTATGAGCATTTCCACCATCAGGATCTGCTCATACTGGCAGGAGTTAGGGAAAGGCCTAGGGATTACTAGGAGGTTACCATCCCTCTTACTTAGCTTTTGAGGCCTAGACTGTTGTCTATTGGTTGTTGTGTGTACTTGGTGTTTTTCCCTTCCCCATTACCTGTGACATTATCAACCGCCCAAACCATTATCCTTTATTTTATCAGTGCAGCTATAGATACTGTTTCTGCACTGGTCGATCAGGGGCTATCATGCAGGGGCTATCTTTGGAGGTGGCTGACCTCCGCATGGCCGTTGCAGTTTCAAAAATCCAGAGTTATTGGAGGCAGCCATGTCTCTGGCTGTGTGTATTGATAGACGCCTGAGGGAGAGATCTAAGGTTCCTCTCGCCTGGGACATATTATCATATGAGGAAGCGGTCTCTTCTGACACTCTGGGTAAAGAGACTCTTGAGCTTGTGTCTGGTGATGAGCCAATGCAATTGGGTCAGGTCACACCTGGACCAGGTGATAAAAACTTTAGGGTTAAGAAAAGACTTTGCTTTTTCTGTGGTAAAGGAGGACATTTTGTTAACTTATGTCCTTTTGTTAAACATCAAGGTGAAAAGGGAAAAAAAAAATCCTAATGTGTCTAGTCCTCTTCTCTAGTCCTCTACTGCAGTCGACTCTTCATATTCTATGGAGACAGCAAGGGGTGCGCCTGGGAGTTCTGGCATGGAGGCCTTCATTACGCAGTGTGCGCCTTATTGTCTGACCTGAAACTTCAGTACCCGCATCTGACAAATCTTTTTTCAGTTCCTCAGCAGTCACACGGGGACTTTTCAACACTTTGCACTTCAGGCAGCGCACAGCAGTCGAAGTCAGCATCTTCTTTCTGCCACGACCAGGTAGCATTTCAACAGTGCCCTTTGCCTTGAATTTGTGAATGATGCTTCCTATGGTGTCTCTTGGTATGTTTAACATCTTTGCAATCTTCTTATAGCCATTGCCCTTCCTGTGAAGAGAAATCACCTCTTCTCTTGTCTTCCTGGACCATTCTCTTGACTTCACCATGTTTGTAAACACACCAGTAAATGTCTAGAAGGAGCTGAGTATCACAGTCATTTTAAATCTGCCTAATTGGTGCTTATTATGCTTGATTGCTGCTCCTTGACATCCAGAGGTCTTTTCAATACCTGATCGAAAACACTTGAATGAACCTCTGTTCTTAAGAGTGGTCGTCTTTAAGGGGTTGAATAATTGTGTCAATGAAGAAATCACAAAAAAAAACATTTAATACTGTATTACAAAAACAATTGATGTCATTTTAGTTGCATTTGGTTCTTTAAAAAGTCCTTGTAAGATTTCATTCTGAACACAATTACAAATGTACACTAAATTCCCTAAAACCCTTTACAGCATTGGGGGTTGAATAATTTTGAACACAACTGTAATCTGATAAGAGTCAAGGAAGGGGACGAATGGAAAACGGCCTTTAATACTCCTGAGGGTCATTTTGAGAACGTGGTCCTGCCTTTTGGTCTGTCCAATGCTCCTGCTGTTTTTCAACACTTCATCAATGACATCTTTCATCATCTGGTGGGCAGGTTTGTGGTGGTTTATCTGAATGATATTTTAATTTATTCTCCTGATATGGAGATGCATAAGGATCATGTGAGACAGTTCTTACAGATCCTAAGGGAGAATAAATTGTATGCTAAAATGGAGAAGTGTGTATTTGTGGTCCCAGAAGTGCAATTCCTGGGGTACCTACTCTCATCTTCTTGTTTTCGTATGGATCCGGAAAAAGTCTGTGCTGTGTTGGACTGGGATTGACCCGAAGATCTGAAGGCACTCATGTGATTTTTGGGGTTCACCAACTACTACCATAAATTTATCTTGAATTACTCAACTGTTGTTAAACCATTAACTGATATGACTAACACTCAGTTCACACTTTCGCGTAAAACGCCGCTTTCGAACGCGCAAAAAAACGCACAACAGTACAGGAACCATGCATTCCAATGGAGGTGGTTCACACTTGCGCGCTTTAATGCGCGTTCGTAGGCGCCTAAAAACGTCCGACGCATAGGCAAGTATGTTCGCGTTAATTCGGGCGTTTATCCAGCGTTTGGTTCCAATAGACTTCAATGGGAAACGCGATAGGCGTGTTGTTCGGGCGTTTGTGCAGTGTAAAACGCGCCTATGGATGCGCGTTTTACAAAGTTTGCAACATGCTGAATCAGCCACCATGGAATGTCACACCTCTAAAGCACTCAGATTGGCCAAACTATATCATTGGTCATTGGCCAACTATGCAGTCAATCACATAAACGCGCGTCAAACGCGCCTACACTATTTACCAAAACGCTTGAAAAAAACGCGCCTAAACGCCAGTCTTGAACGCACCAAAAACGCTAGGCTTCAAAACGCTCAGGTCTGAACCCAGTGTAAGAAAGGCGTGGATGTCTCAGTCTGGTCTGAAGAAGCATTACATCCTTTTTCAGCAATAAAGGAATGTTTTGCTTTCGCTCCTATTCTGGTGCAATCTGATGTGTCACAGCCATTTATTGTGGAAGTTGACGCATCAGAGGTAGGGGTTGGAGTGGTCTTGTCGCAGGGTTCTTCTCCTAGCAGGTGGCGCCCTTGTGCTTTTTTAAAAAACTCTCTTCTGCCGAAAGAAATTATGATGTAGGTAATAGAGAGTTGTTGGCCATTAAATTGGCTTTTGAATAGTGGCGTCATTGGTTGGAAGGAGCGATTCATCCCATTACGGTAATAACTTATCACAAAAATCTGGCCTACCTGCATTCGGGTTTAAACATCTGAACCCAAGGCAAGCGAGATGGTCGTTGTTTTTTACTAGATTTCATTTCATTGTCCAGGGATTAAAAACGTTGAGGCGGACGCCTTGTCGCGTAGCTTTCCCCTTTGTCCTGAACATGAGGCAGAGGTGTTGGAGGCCCAGGGAGAGGCACCTGATTCCTGTCCTCCAGGGAAGTTGTTTGTCCCTTCGGAACTATGGCACAAGGTGTTTAAGGAACATCACGATACTGTTCTTACGGAACACCCTGGGAGTATATCCACTGTGGATCTCATTTCTCTGAGATTCTGGTGGCCAGGGTTACATAAATGTTTTGAGTGCTATGTGGCAGCTTGTGAGACATGTCCGCGTGCTAAGGTAGCCCATACTTGGCCTTCAAGATCTCTACTTTCCTTGTCTATCCCATCCTGACCCTGGACTCATTTGTCCATGGACTTTATCACAGCCTAATTCTTCTAGGAAAACTGTGATTCTGGTGGTTGTTGACCGCTTCAGCAAGATGGCGCACTTTATACCACTATCAGGTTGTTTGTCGATAACATCGTGAAACTACACGGCATTCCTTCTGATGTGGTGTCTGATAGAGGGACTCAATTTGTTTTCAGATTCTCGTCTGGGGGTCCAATTGTCCTTTTCTTCAGCCTTTTGTCCTCAGTCGAGCGGACAGACTGAACGCACTAACCAGAATCTGGAGACTTATTTGAGATGTTTTGTCTCTGAAAAAATTTATTAAAAATAAGCAAAAAGAGATAACAAGTCCTAGGAGGCTACAGGGGTTATATACCAATTGTCAGGGCAATTGGAGCAACTTCGGTTCGGGGTTAATCAATTCGGGTCCGAACCAAACTTTTTAGAAATTTCGGCAAACTGGACCCGAAACGAATCTCAAGTACGGCGTGACCTGCCGCCTAGCGCCATAGTACTACGGTGCGCTGATCGGACATGTGCCGGAGCTGCGCCCGCCCAATCAGCTGCAGGGGACCGGCTGTTCTGGTTAGCCGGACCCCAGATGTATGCGCCGGCATCGATGAAAACACTGATGCCGGTGCTGACTGCAACATAGAAGTGGTTTGCTGCGGGTGAGGGAGCCCATCGAGTCCCTGAGCAGCTGTGGTGGGGACCCGATGGGTAAGAAGGCAGCCTGATGCCATGCAGAGGCTGCCCAATGCCTTGTACAGCATCGGGACCTGCCTTATACGGGTGCCCAGGAGATCCAGGCTGCGTCTCATAGGCAACCTGTTAGTGTATGACTCAGTGTCCTACACTAACAGGCAATGCATTACAATACAGATGTATTGTAATGCATTGCAGAGGGGATCAAATCAGAAAAAAATAAAAAAAAATAAAAAAGTGTTTTTAATAAAAAAATTGTTTCAAGTGAAAAAAGAAAAAAAGACCCCTTTCCCCTGATTTTATAATAACAAATAGAAAAAATAAATAAAAAACACACATATTAGGTATCGCCGCGTCCATAACGACCGGCTCTATAAATATATCCCATGTTTCACCCCATCCGATAAACACCATAAAAAAAGTAAAATCAAAACTGTGTCAAAAAAAGCCATTTTTGTCACCTTACATCACAAAAAGTGCAACACCAAGCGATCAAAAAGGCATATGTTCACAAAATGATACCAATGAATCAGTCACCTCATCGCACAAAAAATGAGCCCCTACAAAAGAAAATCGCTCAAAAAATAAAAAAACTATAGCCCTCAGAACATGGAGACACTAAAATATGATTTTTTCTTTTTAAAACTGCTATTATTGTGCTAAAGTCAAATAAATTTAAAAAAGTAGACATATTAGGTATTGACACGTCCGTAACAACCTGCTCTATAAAAATATCATGATCTAACCCCTCAAGTGAACACCGTAAAAAAAATAATAATATAAAAACTGTGCTAAAAAAGCCATTTATTGTCACATTACATCACAAATATTGCAACACCAGGCGATCAAAAAAGCTTATGGCCCCCAATATAGTACCAATCAAACCGTCACCTCATCCCGCAAAAAATTAGACCCTACCTAAGACTATAGGTCAACAAATAAAAAAGCTATGGCTTATGGAGACACTAAAACAATTTTTTTTGTTTAAATAATGCTATTATTGTGTAAAACTTAAATAAATAAGAAAAAGTACACATATTAGGTATTGCCACGTCCGTTACGATCTGCTCTATGAAAATATCACATGACCTAACCCCCCAGGTGAATGCTGTAAAAATAAATAAATAAAACCTGTGCCAAAATTACCAATTTTATGGTCACCTTTCCCCATAAAGTGTAATAATAAATGATCAAAAAATCATATGTACCCAAAAATGGTACCAATAAAAACTTAAACTCTTCCTGCAAAAAACGAGCCCTGGCACAAGACGATCGGCAGTAAACAAAAAAAAAAATAAGACGTTCAGAAAATAGAGACACAAAAACATAATTTTTTTTCAAAAATGCTTTATTATGTAAAACTGAAACAAACAAACAAAGAAAGAAACTAGATATATTTGATATCATTGAGTCCGTAACAATCTGCTCTATAAAAACCTACCCTGTCAGATAAATGTTGTTAAAAATAATAACTGTGCCAAAACCAACATTTTTTTGTTACCTTGCCTCACAAAAAACATAGTACAGAGCAATTAAAAATCATATTTACTCCAAAATAGTACCAATAAAACTGGCACCTTATCCCTGGTTTCCAAAATGGGGTCACTTTTTGAGAGTTCCTACTGTAAGGTGCATCAGGGGGGCTTGAAATGGTACATGGCATTTAAAAACCAGTTCAGCAAAATCTGCCTTCCAAAAACCATATGGCACTCCTTTTCTGCTACGTCCTGATGTGTGTCTTTACATCAGTTTATGACCACATGTGGGTGTTGATATAAACCACAGAATCAGGGTAATAAACATTGAGTTTTGTTTGGATGTTAACCCTCGATGTGTTAAAGAAAAAAAATCAATTAAAATGGAAAATCATCTCCCTTTTCCATTAATTCTTGTGGAACACCTAAAGGGTTAACAGAGCTTGTAAAATCAGTTTTGAGTAACTTGAGGAGTGTAGTTTCTACAATGGGGTAATTTATGGGGGGGTTCCACTATCTGAGCCCCACAATGTGACTTCAGACCTGAACTGGTCCTTAAAAAGTGGGTTTTGCAAATTTTCTTAAAAATTTTAAGAATTGCTTCTAAACTTCTAAGCCTTCTAACATCCAAAAAGGATTAAATGACATTTAAAAAATGATGCCAACATAAAGTAGACATATGGGGAATGTTATGTAACAAATATTTTATGAGGTATCACTTTCTTTCTTAAAGGCAGAGAAATCAAAATTTTGAAAATTGCAAATTTTTCAAAATTTTTGGTAAATTTGGGATTTTCTCATTAATAAAAGTGAAATATATTGACTCAATTTTATGACTATCATGAAGTACAATGTCTCACGAGAAAACAATCTCAGAATGGCTTGGATAAGTAAAAGTGTTCCAAAGTAATAACCACATAAAGTGACACATGTCAGATTTGCAAAAAATGGCCTGGGCAGGAGGGTGAAAACTGGCCCGGGGTTGAAAAGGTTAATGTATATGCATATTTTCATAATAAAAAATATTGATAATTGTATTGAATGGCATATTTTACCAGTGCATTTCCACTAATTTCATGCAATTTTATGTAAAATTGTACTTTCTCCTTCTAATCTCTGTCTATAGAACCATGAACAGGGATCATTTTCTAGAACACTAGGAAAAATAGTTCTTGAAATAAAAGAATGGAAATGATTAGTGTTTCAGTATATAAAAGCTCCGAACTTCAATGCATCGTTATCCTGAACAGGACTCATATGATAGGCAATTTAGTTTCTTTGTGCTAAAATCCCATTACCTCAAGGCAAAGATATAACTGAAAACAGCGTGAATCCTATACCTGCATACTTTGAACATGAAATGACCATAAAATCATCCAAAAACCTGGGTAATATCTGTTACTTCATATAAATGCCTACCAAACTATTAGGTCTATCTTTGTGGACATTGTCTTAAAGGTAATCTGTCATCAGTATGGGCTCTTTGATATCAGTAAGTAGCTATGGAGAAGCTGTTTTTTTCCGCATCTTTTTGCATACATACAATATACCATAATATTTAATATTGCATAATTAAAATCTTCTGTCATTGATCTTATGACACATTAGAGATGTTCCTGTGCCTTTAGATGACTTCATATGGCCAGATGTAATAGTCCTAAAATGTTAGGTTGTGTTTACTCTAGCTTTATGGTACAATGGATTCAAATTGTCCCTAATGCATCCCATAACAGCTTTTGACATTTAGATGGCAAGAGTAATGCTGTATACTGCTCCCTTCTTGTAGTTAAAAAAGATGGCACAACATCAAATAGATGCTCATATTGTTTTTTTCATCTGTGGAAGTTTATATTATTTATTTTTTGATTCAGATAATTTTTATTGAAACAGTTTTCCAAAAAGGACAGTACAAAGGTCAACAAACCCCTTAACCCCCCCCCCCACCCACCCACCCTCAAACCCCATAGACTGTGGATAAAGAAAAGTCCGGCAACGGTGACAGGATTAGGTGTCCGCTTGGGACGTCAGAAGAGTCCGTTTCAAAAAGTCCATCCAGATGCAGTTTTACGACCGAAGAACATAGTCCCATGAGGAGCAAAGAAAAACAAGCTCATTTTGGTAGCCCGCAATATTGGATCAGGAATAACAACAGGAAGTTTAGATTTTACTTTATATACATTTTCTGATATCCCTTGAAAATCTCATCTATCTTTGATACATTATTTTTATTTATTTATTTTAAGCACTTATATAGCGCTACTATATTCCACAGCACCTTACAGACATTAGCATCCAACTGTCTGCAATAGGGCTCACAATCTAAGGTCCCTATCAGTATGTCTTTGGAGTGTGGGAAGAAACCCACGCAGACAAAGGGAGAGCATACAAACTCCATGCAGATGTTGTCGTTGGTCGGATTTGAACCTAGTACCCCAGCAAGGAACCATTGCTAACCACTGTGCCACCATGGTTATCCATTATGAGAAAAAAAAATTTTTCAGTTAAAAAATACCCCTGTAAGGGTGGGTTCACACTAGCGTTATGGAGTCTGTTATGGCTTTCTGTTATAAAAGGGTTATAACGGAAAATAACGGAATCCATAGGATGGAATGCAAAATGGAAGCCTTAAAGAGGCATTCCGTTTTGCTCCGTCCTAATAGAAGTCTATGGGAAAACATAACAGATCCGTCTGGATCCCATTATGCAAGACAGAAAACAAAGTCCTGTCGACAGACGGATCCGTTATGATTCCCATAGACTTCTATTATGACGGAAAGCAAACGGAATGCCTTTTAAAGGCTTCCGTTTGGAATTCCGTCATAATGCAAGTCTATGGGCGGCAAAACGGATCCGTCCTTCCGTCTTATGGATTCCGTTATTTTCCATTATAACCCTGGTATAATGGAAAGCCATAACGGACTCCATAACACTAGTGTGAACCCACCCTTACAGGGGTATTTTTTAACTAAAAGATTTTTTTTCCTCATAATGGATAACCATGGTGGCACGGTGGTTTGCACTGGCTCCTTGCAGTGCTGGGGTACTAGGTTCGAATCTGACCAAGGACAACACTCTAACAATTTTGTTCAATCCATTTGTTGCTATTTTTTCTGTGGCTGCACGGTTACTTTGTCTTCCTGACATAAACTGACCTCGTCCCTCTATGATTCTTCTATATCTAAAAGCATCTTAGCTAAAAGCCTCTTAGCCCAAATATTCTTCTATTATGGCTCTGTAGAACATTACCTCAATCTTTGCTTTGCAATCTTTCTTGCAATCTTTGCCTCAGAGTAATAATTTAGTTTAAATGTCTTGTACAGCCGCAATAGCACCATTTATGAGAATACAATATCTATATATAATCTATCTATCTATATAGAGATATATATATATATACATATATATACATATATACACACTAAATATCAGTGAATCGATTTGTCTCATGAGCAGAACGTTCTTGCCTTGAGGGGTCAAAGCTGTTTTGGTGACACCCAGGGGACTTACATACTATAATATTGGGCAGGCGGTTATTGCCAATGTGTGCGTATTAGAGATGAGCGAATCGATTCTAACGAATATATTCACCTCATCAGCAGGCTTCTTCATTTGTGTGGGGCTGTCCCTGCAGGTGAAGAAGCACCAACCAGCTGCTAGATTTACAGGGCTGGACATTTTGCCCAGCCATGACAATTTCATGCCTGAGCCCTTGCTCTGCTAATCAGAGCTTTTTCTGATATTGCATCTTGGTGCCATCTGTTCACTAGGTATGCAACCACAAGCAACTGGCTGTCAACATGATATAAAAGAAAATGTGAATCTTCAGACCAGGCTACATATTCTATTGCTACTGTTGTAAATAAACTGGAAGTTAGAATCTGTATAGTCTGTATCCTAACTTATATTTTTCAGGATAGCTTAATTTCTTCATCGAGTTTGCAAGGGCGATTTGTATTTACAGTACCCCAGAACAAGGTGTATCTGCTAATGATTTGTTATATAATGTGCAGAATTGTTATGTATTGTTAAGTATTGAATCCAGTATAGCTATGTATTGATGGCACAGCCAGGGATATCAATCCTGGCTCAGCCTTTAACCTCTTTCCGACCGCCTCACGCAGGATTGCGTCCTGCGGGCGGTCGGTTCATTCCCCCTTGACGCGCTCCTGAGCCCGGTGGAACGCAAATGGAACGCACCGCCGGGCTCAGGACAAGTTCGTCACCAGCCTGCCAGCCAATGATCAGAGCTGGCAGGCTGGTGATTTTCAAAATCGCCTATGAAAACAAGCGATATAAGTTATATTTACAAATATATGGCTTTTATAAGGGATCTGTGCCATGTGCTGGGTCCTTTTCATCGGTTGGACCCAGCACAGAGCACAGATCCCAAGTAAGTGCACCAATCACTACATATCAGGCCCTGATCACCCCCTGATCACCTATAATTAACCCCTTGATCACCTGTCAATACATAGTGAAAGGGAAAAAAGTGATCAGTGTCACTTTTGTGAACTGTCACTTTTTTTTCACCAGTATTGACTGTTGGGTTTAGGTTAGTTTAGGTCCCTTTGGTAGGTAGTTAGCGTTAGCGCCCAGCCCACCGCACCGCAGTCACTGATTCGCTGATTAGCGTAGCGCTAATCAGCGTTTGTACTTTTATAGTATCTGTAAGTGATCAGAACTGATCACGGTCAGATCTATAATAGTATTACTGTACTTACTGTATTACTACTTTAGTTCGCCCTCCACCCCAAATGCAGTGTTTGCCCGATCAGACCTGATCGGTCGCCCACACCTGCGTTCACCCACGCCCGCCCCGCCGCAGTGACAAAAAAATTTTTTTGTATCACTGCACAATCACTTCATAGCGCTGCGGCAGATAAAAAAATCAGTTTTGATCTTTTTATCAATCGCAGCGGCTTCTGTACTCGCTACACTCCCATTTGTAAGACAGGCTTGCTTTTTTTCTTGGGTAGTCTCAGGAATACCCCCAAATTTAGACGCCCAAATGTCAAACAAGGGGTATTCCTCTGAAGAGGCCTACAGGATTCTGACCCAGTCGGATGAGGAATGGGAACCCTCATCTGACCGAATCTAGCGGGTCAGAATACGAACCTGTAGAGAGCAGTGGCTCTCTGACTCAAAGTTCTGACGAGGAGGTGGAGGTCCCTGATAGAACCAGGCGTACCCGGCCCCGTGTTGCTAGACCGCAGGTTGCGCAGGATCCGCTTCAAGGGCAGCAGAGTGGGGCTGGCGCTGCCGGATTACGTGGTGAGGCATACACCAGCAGCGCAGCCCGTCCTGGACCTAGTACCAGCACTGCCGTAGAACATGGTGAAGTGGCGAGCACCAGAAGGGCAGTTGAAGCTGGTACGGTGGCACGTGCAGTAGTTTCCCCGTCGCAGCCACCGCAAAGACAGGCCCGTAGAGCCCCTAGAGTCCCTGAGGTGCTGGCAAATCCTGATTGGCAGCCCCCAACTTCAGCCGCACCAGTAGTTCCCCTTTCACCGCCCAGTCAGGAGTTCGGGTGGAAACAGCTCAGATAGGATCGGCGCTGGGGTTTTTTGAGCTGTTTTTCACTGCGGAGCTCTATGACTTAGTCGTGGCAGAAACAAATCGGTATGCCACTCAATTTATCGCCGACAACCCGGGAAGCTTCTATGCCCAGCCTTTCCGGTGGAAACCAGTCCAAGTTTCCGAATTTAGAACTTTTCTGGGCCTTCTCCTCAACATGGGCATTACAAAAAAACATGAATTGCTGTCATATTGGTCCACGAACCCAATTCATCACATGCCCATGTACTCTGCTGCCATGTCCAGGACACGTTTTGAGACCATCCTGCGTTTCCTGCACTTTAGTGACAACACCACCTCCCGTCCCAGAGGCCACCCAGCTTTTGACCGGCTCCACAAAATTCGGCCCCTCATAGACCATTTCAACCTGAAATTTGCAGATTTGTATACCCCTGCACAAAACATCTGCGTAGACGAGTCCCTAATACACGGTATGGGGTCAAATTGTATAAGCTCTGTGAAAGGGCCACAGGCTATACGCACAAATTTCGGATCTATGAGGGAAAAGATCAGACCCTGGAGCCGATCGGTTGCCCTGACTACCTGGGGAGCAGTGGGAAGATAGTCTGGGACTTGGTGTCACCCTTATTCGGCAAGGGGTACCATCTTTACGTGGACAACTTTTACACAAGTGTGGCCCTCTTCAAGCATTTGTTCCTAGAACAGATTGGCTGCTGCGGCACCGCGCGACCTAGTCGCCGGGGCTACTCCCAACGGCTTCTTACCACCCGACTTGCAAGGGGGCAGAGGGCTGCACTGTGTAACGACGAACTGCTCGCGGTGAAATGGAGAGACAAGCGTGGCGTTTACATGCTCTCCTCCATTCACGCAGACACGACAGTCCAAATTGAGCGGGCAACCAGTGTCGTTGAAAAGCCCCTCTCGGTCCACGACTATAACCTCCACATGGGAGGGGTGGACTTCAACGACCAGATGTTGGCCCGTATTTAATTTCCGGCGCACCAGACGCTGGTATAAGAAGGTGTCTGTATATTTATTTCAATTGGCTGCCTATAATAGTTACGTTCTCTACAGTAAGGCTGGGAGAACAGGATCCTTCCTCAAATTTCAGGAAGAGATCATTTCGGAACTCCTGTATCCAGGAGGTTCCGTGGCCCCATCCACCAGTGTAGTTAGCCGTCTACACGGCGGCACTTCCTAGCGTTGTGCCTGGTACCTCAACCCAACCGCCACCCGAAAAAGATGTCGTGTCTGTAGCAGGAGTGGAATAAGGCGTGACACCCGTTATTTCTGTCCTGACTGTCCTGACCACCCTGCCCTATGCCTAGGGAGTGTTTCCGGAAGTACCACACTCAGGTACACTTAGGGACCTAGGGATTGCAGGACACAGGTAGTTTTACAATCAGGCTCAAGGGTCTCTCAGGATACTAGGTTTTGAGAGACCCTAACACATAGGGGACGGTGCTGCTGTGCTACTGCAGAAGTGTGAAACGGTAGAAACCTCTCCTTTCACTTGGGATAACGTGTATAGTGTACTTCTCACCATCTCTGTGTGATTTACACTTTACACATTGTCCCATGGGAAAGGAGAGGTTTCTGCTAGGAAAATAAAGCGTGAAATGGTTAAAAAAGAAAAAAAAATGAAACAGGTAGCAAGAAAAAAAAATCTTGAGTTAGTTCAGGTTTTAAAAGTTCAGTTTTTTTTCATGTTCAGGTTTTATTCATGTTTTATAAAGTTTGCAACGTTCAAGTCATGTGCCTGTTGCCTGTTTTTCTTTTTTTTTTTTCCCCTAACCACCCTTTATTTTCCAGGTAGATCAACGGACCAACCGATGAAAACGCCGCAGCACTGATGTGAATTCTGAGAGAAGCATTGCGCTGCTGTCAGAAGACACGTGAAGTCAGTGTATGCGGCGCTGCAAGACGAGATTTCTCCTCTGCAGGACAGGTACGTTTGCCCTGGCATGTGAGCTGAGGAGAGGTGTTGGAGTTCATATGCTTTGGCAAACACTTTGTATCAAAAATCTGGCAAAGATGTCTTCCTCCACACCGATGGATTGATCGATGTGAATGGAGAAATCACGTTTGCCAGGACATAGGAGCTGAAGTGGGTATGGATGTTTGGGCGGAGCCCCTATGTCCTGGCAATCGCCAGGCCCCTCTATTTTTTGCATATTTTTGGCAGAGATTTTTTCATCCACATCGATCGATGCGAATGAAGAAATCTGTGCCGTTCATTTTCTTTCAGCCCAGAGGCTGAACAGAAAAAATCTCATTACCTGTATGCTCCATATAAGGAGAATAGCAGAAACTCCTAATGCTGGCCATACGTGTAATGATTGCGGAGACCCTCAAATGCCAGGGCAGTACAAAAACCTCACATGTGACCCCATTTTGGAAAGAAGACACCCCAAGGTATTCGCTGAGGGGCATATTGAGTCCATGAAAGATTGAATTTTTGTCACAAGTTAGCGGAAAGGGAGACTTTGTGTGAAAAAACAAAAAAATCAAATTCCGCTAACTTGTGCCAAAAAAAAATCTTGTATGAACTCACCATGCCCCTCACAGAATACCTTGGGGTGTCTTCTTTCTAAAATGGGGTCACATGTGAGGTATTTATACTGCCCTGGCATTTTAGGGGCCCTAAAGCGTGAGAAGAAAAATGCGTAAAAATGCCCTCCTGAAAGGTACTCATTGGAATTGGGGTCCCTTTGTGCATCTTGGCTGCAAAAAAGTGCCACACATGTGGTATCGCTATACTCAGGAGAAGTAGGGCAATGTGTTTTGGGGTGTATTTTTACATATACCCATGCTGGGTGAGAGAAATATCTCTGTAAATTGACAACTTTGTATAAAAAATGGAAAAAGTTGTCATTTACAGAGATATTTTCACACCCAGTATGGTATATGTAAATACACCCAAGCACATTGCCTACTTCTGCCAGTACGGCGATACCACATGGTGGCACTTTTGCAGCCAAGATGCAAAGGCCCTAAATCAATGAGTACCTTTAAGATTTCACGGGACATTTCTACTCATTTGGATTCCAAACCGCTTCTCACGCTTTAGGGGCCCCTAAAATGCCAGGGCAGTAAAAATACCCCACAAGTGACCCCATTTTAGAAAGTAGACACCCCAAGGTGTTCTGTGAGGGCATAGTGAGTCCATGTAAAATTTTATTTTTGTCACAAGTTAGTGGAATATGAGACTTTGTAAGAAAAAGAAAAAAAAAAAAAAACATTTCCGCTAACTTGTGACAAAAATAAAAACTTCCATGAATTCACTATGCCCATCAGCGAATACCTTAGGGTGTCTACTTTCCAGAATGGGGTCACTTGTGGGGTATTTTTATTGTCCCGGCATTTTAGGGGCCCCTAAAGCGTGAGAAGGAGTTTGGAATCCAAATGCGTAAAAATGCCCTGTGAAATCCTAAAGGTACTCATTGGATTTAGGGCCCCTTTGCACGTCTTGGCTGCAAAAAGTGGCACACATGTGGTATCGCCGTACTCAGGAGAAGTAGGGCAATGTGTTTTAGGGTGTATTTTTACATATACCCATGCTAGGTGAGAGAAATATCTCTGTAAATTGACAACTTTGTATAAAAAAATGGAAAAAGTTGTCATTTACAGAGATATTTTCACACCCAGTATGGGTATATGTAAATACACCCAAACACATTGCCCTACTTCTGCCAGTGCGGCGATACCACATGTGTGGCACTTTGCAGCCAAGATGCGCAAGGGGCCCTAAATCAATGAGTACCTTTAGGATTTCACAGGACATTTCTACTCATTTGGATTCCAAACCGCTCTCACGCTTTAGGGGCCCCTAAAATGCCAGGGCAGTAAAAATACCCCACAAGTGACCCCATTTAGAAAGTAGACACCCCAAGGTGTTCTGTGAGGGGCATAGTGAGTCCATGTAAAATTTTATTTTTGTCACAAGTTAGTGGAATATGAGACTTTGTAAGAAAAAGAAAAAAAAAAAAAAACATTTCCGCTAACTTGTGACAAAAAATAAAAACTTCCATGAATTCACTATGCCCATCAGCGAATACCTTAGGGTGTCTACTTTCCAGAATGGGGTCACTTGTGGGGTATTTTTATTGTCCCGGCATTTTAGGGGCCCCTAAAGCGTGAGAAGGGTTTGGAATCCAAATGCGTAAAATTGCCCAGTGAAATCCTAAAGGTACTCATTGGTTTTAGGGCCCCTTTGCGCATCTTGGCTGCAAAAAGTGTCACTCATGTGGTATCTCCGTACTCAGGAGAAGTAGGGCAATGACTTTTGGGGTGTATTTTTATATATACCCATACTTTGTGTGATAAATACCGCTGTAAGCGACAACTTTTAAAAAAATTTATACAAAGTTGTCAATTTACAGTGATATTTCTCTCACCCAGCATGGGTATATGTAAAAATACACCCCAAACACATTGCCCTACTTCTCCTGAGTACAGCGATACCACATGTGTGCCACTTTTGCAGCCAAGATGCAAAGGCCCTAATTCCAAAGAGTACCTTTAGGATTTCACAGAGCATTTTACGCATTTGTATTCTCACGCTTTAGGGGCCCCTAAAATGCCAGGGCAGTAAAAATACCCCACAAGTGACCCCATTTCGGAAAGTAGACACCTAAGGTATTCGCTGATGGGCATAGTGAGTTCATGGAAGTTTTATTTTTGTCACAAGTTTGCGGAAAATGAAATTTTTGAAAAAAAAAAAAAACATTTCCGCTAACTTGTGACAAAAAATAAAAACTTCCATGAACTCACTATGCCCCTCAGTGAATACCTTAGGGTGTCTACTTTCGGAAATGGGGTCATTTATGGGGTATTTCTACTGTCTGGGCATTGTAGTACGTCAGGAAACAGGACAGGTGCTCAGAAAGTCAAAGTGCGGAAATTCACTTTTTGCACCATAGTTTGTAAACGCTATAACTTTTACCCAAACCAATAAATATACACTTATTGCATTTTTTTATCAAAGACATGTAGAACAATAAATTTTGAGAAAAATTTATATAGAAATGTAGTTTTATTTGACAAATTTTCAAACAGAAAGTGAAAAATGTCATTTTTTTGCAAAAATTTCGGTAATTTTTGATTAATAGCAAAAAAAGTAAAAATGTCAGCAAGAATGAAATAGCACCAAATGAAAGCTCTTTTAGTGAGAAGAAAAGGAGGTAAAATTCATTTGGGTGGTAAGTTGTATGGCCGAGCAATAAACGGTGAAAGTAGTGTAGTGCAGAATTGTAAAAAGTGGCCTGGTCATTAAGGGTGTTTAAGCTAGGGGGGCTTAAGTGGTTAAAGGAGGCTAGGTGGTGGCTGGGGGTTGTTCTAGGGAGAGTTTAGATGGAGAAGGCAAAGTCCTTGTGCTCCTCTCAGGACTAGAAAGCTACAGAGACTCACAGATCTCTGCATGATCTACATAAGGAGAGAACAGAAGAACTTGGAATCTGCATGACCAAGCAAGCAAGCAAGCAAAAAGGCAACTGGAGCTGTGGATGTCCAGCCTCGGCATCCAAAGCTCCAGTTGTCTTTCTGCTTAAGAATCACTGTGCAGAAGATCTTTTGACCAAAATGTCCAACTGTAATAAGTATTTCTGGCAATTACATCCATTTCTTTCTGGACTTTTTGTGACTATACACACACCAATAAAAGCTCTTTACTGATGTAAACTTATGAGTTCTATGGTACTATCTATATGACATTCATAATGTTCACCTACCACTGATGCCATACTTATTAAACAGAGTGCAGATGGCAATGTATGACTTCATAGGAGCTAGCAAGGTAACCTGCTACTACAGCCATTCAGACTTTGCTGCAGTGAGGGACACCATTAAGACACCCTTGACACTTGGACACTTTTTGGCCAGACGTGCCCTCAAAACCCTGTATCCCTTAGTGGTCACCACTGCCACCATTGCAAGTTTACTATTGACAGCCATAGATTGTAATGAGAGAGACTTTAGCAACATAGTGTACAAAGAGGGCCATAACTCCCATTCTTGCCTAAATCCATACATCGCTATTTGGAAGAGAATTGCAGTGTGTACAGTTGGAACTGTAACTGCTATAGTTGGATGTACTATGACTCCCATTTTGCACTTGAGTAAAGAGAGATGTTTATTCTATGTTTGGCATGGTATTCTAACTCCTACACCAAACGCTGACCATTGCACTCCACACACTCTACTTTGCACCCATACAGACACTTAACATCATAGACATCCCAACTACCATAAGGCAAGCATGAGCTACATAACCAGGGTGTACCCGGCGGGAAAAAAGGGTGCCCTCTTCTTTCACTACAAGGCTCTAGGAAGCGGTGGTTTGAGATACTGTAAGCCACTGCGTGTGACCAGAGCCACTACCACTCCCATCCTCCACTTTGACTCCTCAGGGGCTTGCTGCACTTTCATTAAAGTGTCTGCGTTTAGTAATCTGGTACAGAAACAATTTATAACTTTAATATAACAGCAAAGCTTAACAACCGGCAGAACTGTAAGGGCAACTTTGGCATATAATATAGGCAATAACTCAGGTTTATAGATAAAGCAATTTTTTTACAAAGTTACTTTATTGTACATTATATGCAGTATGTATCAAAAAATGGTAGTCATAGTTTGCCTAACCTAATATTCATGATTTAGAAATAATCAGTTGGCACTCTGGAAGAAGGCGGTGCGCGCATCCTGGTTTGCAGGACCATTCATCCAAGTAGAAGAGATGGATCAGCACTCACATTCTGATGCTAATAGATCTTCAATTTATTGCCATAAATAACAGCCTTTTTCAAACAAGCATGTCACATTATACAGTATAGTACATACGTAGCAAAAAAGAGGCATATTCAAGATGTAGTCCTAGTATAAAGACACTCCCCTATGTGGCTTATGCCCGCCTGATTGGTTCTATAACAACATGCGACTAGATTCCAGCATTCTTACATTCTTACTGTCAAGTTGTAAACATAAGTAGTATTAGGGTACTTTCAAACTTGCGTTGTGAGGATCCGGCAGGTGGTTCTGTCGCCGGAACTGCCTGACGATTTCGGAAATCTGTGTGCAAATGGATAGCATTTGCAGACGGATCCGGAGCGGATCCGTCTAACAAATGCATTGAAACACCGGATCCGTTTCTCCAGTGTCAAAAAACGGATCCGGTATTTATTTTTTTGCATTTTTAAATGTCTGTGCATGCGCAGACCGGAAAAGATGATCAGTTTTGCCGGAACACTTGGTGCCAGATCCGGCATTGATGCATTTCAATGGAAAATAATGCTGGATCCGGCATTACGTCAAGTGTTCTGAAATTTTGGACAAAGAAAATACCGCAGCATGCTGCGGTATTTTCTTCGGCCAAATACCATAAGAGTGACTGAACAAGTCCTGATTAGTGATGAGCGAGCATGCTCGGCCGAGTATCGGTTCGGCTCAAGCATCGCTATGCTCGGCCCATGACGGTACTCGGCCAAGTACCATGTGTGCTTGAGCGAAATGCTCGAGTCTCCTCCCTGCACGTTTGGCGCCTCCTAAGCAGCCAATCAACATGCAGGTAAGTAATGCCCTTCAGTGTAATGCCGTAGACATATTAGCTACTGGTATTACACTGATATATAGCACCGATGACACGTGTTCGGCTCAGTCAGCGTTATGGAGAGCAGAGCATAGGCAGGGAAAGATAGTGTGTGAAGCGAAATTCAACAGATTTTATTAGAAACAAGAACTTTTAAGAACTACAGTGTGTGTGTGTTTGAGAGCAGTAATATATTTTTTGTACCTGCGCTCAATTGATCAGTCTCAGGGACAACTGTGCTGAGGAAGAGACACAGTGCAGGGAGAAAAATCACTGTTTTAACAACTACCTAAAGCTTTTCATGCAACCAATAATCCTTTTAAGGGCTGAAACTGCAACCCAAAACCCACTTATTTATTGCAAAGTGCCCACACGGTCATTTACCCTGTATACTACAGTCCAATATAGTATATCTTCCATGTTCCTTATCATTTAGCTATAGCTGTAGAGTGCCAGTTCGTGCCACGTGTCCAGCTTGGACATCCATTAGTTGTAAGGCACAGAAGGATCATTGAGGACGCTGACACGGTCTTCTATGTACTCCTTCACCATCTTCCACATTTTTTCCATCCTTGTGACACGAGGGTGCTGGCGGGGTGTCATGAAACTGTCCCAGGCCTTGGAGAGTGTTGTCCTGCCTCTGTTGGAACTGCTGTGTGTTCCCCTCATCTCCCCTCCTGGGTTGCTCAAGGAACTACGTACTCTGCCGCCAGCGTTAAATGGAAATTTATGGAGCAATTTTTCAAGAAGGACCTTCTGGTATGGCACCATTTTGCTCGTCCTCTCCACCACAGGAATGAGAGATGAGAAGTTCTCTTTGTAGCGGGGGTCGAGAAGGGTGAACTGAACAACCAGTAATCGCTGTTGTGCAAAATGCGTAGAATGCGAGGGTCACAGGAAAGGCAGCATAACATAAAGTCAGCCATGTGTGTCAACAGAATAGACTTTTCTTTCCTCATCAAGGGGATGACTCTCAATCTCCTTATCCTCTTCCTCCTCTCCTGCCCATCTATGCTGAACAGATGGAATAAACCTGCTATGGGTACTACCCTCTGTGGCAGGGGAAACTGTCTCTTGCTCCTCCTCATCATCATCATCCAATTCACACTGAGAAGACGAACTGAGGGTGGTCTGGCTATAACCCTGTGTAATGTCTTCCCCCTAGTTCCACCTCTTCCACATGTAAAGTGTCCGCTTTCATTGTTAGCAGCCAGTGTTTCAGAAGTGGGATGGTAAGGCTGATAATAGCGGCATCGCCACTCAGTCTCTGTGTTTATCAGTCAAAGTTGCGTAAAACCTCACAGAGGTCAGACGTACAAGACCATGTTGCAGCTGGTATTCCACTACAGCCTTCTGCTACCCACAAAGCCTGGCCAACATGTGTAATGTATGTAGATTGTAAGCCCTCATGGGCAGGGCCCTCTCTCCTGTACCAGTTTGTAACTCGTCTTGTTCATGTTTAGTGCAATTATCTGTATTATGTATGTATACCTCTTTTCATATGGACAGCGCTATGGAATCAATGGCGCATTAATAATAAATAATAATAATGTGGAATTCCAGTGCGTGCTCACGTCGCACAACAGTCGGTTAACTGGCAAATACAAGCACTTCAGCAGCATTGCCAGACTGTCGGCAGCTGTAGATGGCCTTCTGAAATGGGCACACACACGGCGCACCTTCACCAGTAGCAAATTGGGGTAGGTCTTGAGAAATATCAGAGCACATGGGCTAGGCATGGTATGGCCGGATCCCAGACATTAAAGAGGGAGCCACATGGCCATATCGGCATTTGTCCCATGTACAATTTTGCCTTTTTCACTGGGCAGAGGTTGTTTTCTGCCCAATGATTAAGATTCTATATACACTTAAGGGGATTAAAAAATTCCTTCACGACTCCAATCAGACAATCAGAATAACTTCCTGGATCAACGACCCATCTCTAGTAGCTATAACCTGTAATATTATTATACTCCAGAAATATATCTAGGCCCCTCTTGAATTCCTTTATTGTACTCACCATCACCACCTCCTCAGGCAGAGAGTTCCATAGTCTCACTACTCTTACCGTAAAGAATCCTATTCTATGTTTGTGTGCAAACCTTCTTTCCTCCAGACGCAGAGGATGTCCCCTCGTCACAGTCACAGTCCTGGGAATAAATAGATGATGGGATAGATCTCTGTACTGACCCCTGATATATTTATACATAGTAATTAGATCTCCCCTCAGTCGTCTTTTTTCTAAAGAGAATAACCCTAATTTTGATAATCTTTCAGGGTACTGTAGTTGCCCCATTCCAGTTATTACTTTAGTTGCCCTCCTCTGAACCCTATCCAGCTCTGCTATGTCTGCCTGGTTCACAGGAGACCAGAACTGTACACAGTACTCCATGTGTGGTCTGACTAGTGATTTGTAAAGTGGTAGGACTATGTTCTCATCATAGGCGTCTATGCCCCTTTAGATGCAACTCATTATCTTATTGGCCTTGGCGGCAGTTGCCTGACACTGGTTTTTGCAGTTAAATTAGAAAGAGACGCCCGTGTGAAAGAGGCCTTAGGCCCCTTTCACACGAGCGTGTCCGGATTAGGTCCGGATGCGTTGCGGATGCGTTCAGGGAAAACTGTGCGATTTCACAGGCAATGCCATTCAGTTTTGCCTGCGATTGCGTTCAGTTGTTCAGTTTTCTCCGCGCGGGTGCAATGCGTTTTGATGCGTTTTTCACGCGCGTGATAAAAAACTGAAGGTTTACAAACAACATCTCCTAGCAACCATCAGTGAAAAACGCAACGCATCCGCACCTGCTTGCGGATGCAATGCGTTTTTCACGCAGCCCCATTCACTTCTATGGGGCTAGGGCTGCGTGAAAAACGCAGAATATAGAACATGCTGCGATTTTCACGCAACGCACAAGTGATGCGTGAAAAAAAACGCTCATGTACACAGACCCATTGAAATGAATGGGTCAGGATTCAGTGCGGGTGCAATGCGTCCTCCTCACGCATTGCACCCGCGCGGAAAACTCGCCCGTGTGAAAGGGACCTTAGGCTTTCCTCAGCCTCATGGCGGCGGCCGTCCTTCGTTACTCAGTCCCCAGCCGCAACTATTTTTCTCGGTGTGCCGTCCCAGCATTACACCAGCAATTGTGTCCTGTGCCCTGACCAACGCAGTTATTGGGAAGGTCCACTTAACGACGGACACATGGACAAGTGCTTTTGGCCAGGGACGCTACATTTCCGTGACGGCACACTGGTTGAACCTTGTGGAGGCCAGTAGGGAGTCGAACCCTGGGATGGCTCAGGTGCTACTGACGCCAAGGATTGAGTGCCCTACTTCCATCAGGATTTCCGCCACCACCTACTTTAGTGGCTGCAACCCCCCCCCCCCTCCTTCTCCTCCTCCACTGCAAACTCTGAATTCTCATCTTGCAGCAGCAGTCAACCATCAGTCAGTAGCTGGAAGCAGTGTAGCACGGCAGTGGGAAAGCGGCAACAGGCTGTGCTGAAACTCATTTTCTTGGGTGACAAACAGCACACTGCCGCAGAGCTGTGGCAGGGTATAAGGGACCAGGTTGGTTGTGTCTGATAATTGCCATAACTTGTTGGCAGCTTTATAGCTCGGCAAGTTCACATACATGGCAATCATACAGCATATATGTACCATGCACAACAAACATCCCAAACTTATATATTAATATAAATAAAAACATAACACACGAGAGTGGAGGTAAACTAATGGCATGGCCTGTTTCAGAACTCATAAATAACCAAAAACCATAACATATTTTACATCCTATTCATAAACTCAAGCTCAAACCATAACAATAAAAATAATTGCACTAAGCATGAAAAAGACGAGTTACAAACTGGTACAGAAGGAGAGAGGGCCCTGCCCGTGAGGGCTTACAATCTACATACATTACACATCTTGGCCAGGCTTTGTGAGCAGCAGAAGGCAGTAGTGGAATAACAGTGGAAGGCAGTAGTGGAATAACAGCTACAACATGGTCTTGTCTGACCTCTGTGAGGTTTTACGCAACTTTGACTGATAAACACAGAGGCTGAGTGGCGATGCCGCTATTATCAGCCTTACCATCCCACATCTGTGTCTACTGAAACGCTGGCTGCTAACAATGAAGGCAGGCACTTTACATGTGGAAGAGGTGGAACTAGAGGGGAGACATTACACAGGGTGATAGACAGACCACCCTCAGTTCGTCTTCTCAGTGTGAATTGGATGATGATGATGATGATGAGGAGGAGCAAGAGACAGTTACCTCCGCTACAAAGGGTAGTAACCATAGCAGGTTTATTCCATCTATTCAGCATAGATGGGCAGGAGAGGAGGAAGAGGATGAGGAGATTGAGAGTCATCTTCCTGATGAGGACTCTCAATATAGAAGAAATCCGGACAAAAAGAACGGAACAAATTCTCTGGCGCTGCTTGGCAGATGACAGTAGGCTATTGTAATGGTGATGGAAAATACTGCTTTATTCTGTCAACACGTTTAAGGGGCTTGTGTCCCCCTTCATCAGGACAATATTAAAAGTAGCACTTTTAATATTGTGGATCGTTCGAGAACACGTAGTTCTCTGCCGAGTACCTCCATTGCCCGAGCATAGCGATGCTCGAGTCGAACCGGTACTCGGCCGAGAATGCTCGCTCATCACTAGTTATTAACAATCCAACATGTGCAAATCATTGCTGAGGAACCACCACTTACATTAGTCAAGAAGAATGCAACTTAGTACACCACTGTACTTTTATAACCTTTATAGCCTACTGTTTATAACCAGGGTTATGTTTATCTCAATGTCTACAAGGGTCTGTATACATCTATATTCCCCATGCCACTATTTGTGATTATATTAGGTTAGCATGTTATATTGATTTACTCTAGATGCTTATGTAGCCACTTTAGGATCATATGTGACTGTTTTTGTTTTTATTGTTTTTTATGTACAGTATATTTCATGTTACTACTGATGTTTACAATGTGACATTACAATGCTGGAAACTAGTTACTTGTTATAGAACTATAGTAGAGTGTCTTTATGCTATATATATATATATATATATATATATACATACCATGCTATATAATGTGACATGCTTGTTTGAAAAAGGCAGTTTAGCCGAAACACGTTATATCAGCCTATATATTGTTTATGGAAATAAAGTGAAAATTTATTAGTATCAAAAAGTGAGTGCTGATCCACTTCTTCTACTTTAACCTATTCAGCAGGCAGACTTTTCTAGGGTATGTGATATGTAACCTTTATGCACTATAACAGTCAGAGAAATATTCCCATTATTAATGCATTTACATCTCATTTTTTCCCCTTTCCTTACTTACCGTTTATCGCACACCACATATTTGACATGTACTGTATACATTTTTACATCATCTACACATACAATTATTTTCCTTAGCCATCAGTGCTGTAATGGTCTTTTTTTAAATGTAGGCTTTATTTTACTTGCTACAAGATTAAGTACTGAATTATGAATATGCTGAAAATGTAGACATTCTGCATAATCCATTTAATTAATTCTCCCAGTGTGCCTGAAGCTAAAGACAAACATCAATCACAGCAGCTAAACAGTGAAAGTTCTTGTTCTGAGTGACGCTGGCTGATATCAACAGAATCTAATTATTTTATCTGTGCTGTCAAATTTATCATTTTTTGAATAGCAGCAATAATTCTAACTTGAAAATGATTCCACCTCCTGCTCCTAAATTGATAAACCTACCGTGAGCAGCAAAGATGGACACTTCCAATTTCCCCTGAAGGTAATAATTCATAAATCAAGGTGACATTAAGGAGATCAGGTCCTTTACGCTCTTTTGCACATTTGTATTTGTCTCTTCAGCAAATGTTACTGTGCAATAACAACAAATCAACAAAAATTGATCCTCTGCAAAAGTTAAGCCATCATATATCAGCTGAAGCCAGTGTTTGAGACATTTCTGTGCGAATTGATATTAGTTGACATCTTTGAATTGTGTTCCTACCAACAATAGGCAAGGCTCCTGTGTGCCGTGTTTTGTCAGCTCACCAACAGGTTGCAACTTTGCACCATTTTTGTGTGCTTCTAAAATATAAAAAGGACATCTTCTTGAATAAAATTATTCTGCTATAAAAAATTATATGCGAGGGCCTGCAGATGAGCTGACCATGCAAAACATTATATGCGAGGGCCTGCAGGTGAGCTGACCATGCAAAACATTATATGTGATGGCCTGCAGGTGAGCTGACCCTGTAAAACATGATATGCGAGGGCCTGAAGAAGAGCTGACTCTGTAAAAGATTGTAGATGAGGGCCTGCTGGTGAGCTGACCCTGTAAAACATTATATGCGAGGGCCTGCAGGTGAGCTGACCCAGTAAAAGATTGTAGATGAGGGCTTGCAGGTGAGCTGACCAGGTAAAACATTATATGCGAGGGCCTGTTGGTCAGCTGACCCAGTAAAAGATTGCAGGTGAGGGTCTGCAGGTGAGCTGACCCTGTAAACCATGATATGCGAGGGCCTGCAGGTGATCTGACTCTGTAAAAGATTGCAGATGAGGGCCTGCTGGTGAGCTGACCCTGTAAAACATTGTATCATGTGCACTGTGTATCAGCTGATGTAAAGGTTAAAGGGTAATGATTGATTATGGATTTGCATAGTGATCCTGTGACCAATTTGCATGATAATCATGTGGCCATTGATCATGTGGTCATATTGATCATGTGACCATTTGCATGGTGATCATATGGCCAGTTTTCATAGTGGTCATGTGGCCGATTTGCATGTGATCGCATTGAGCATGTGACCATTAGCATGGTGATCATGTGGTCAATTTGCATAATGTTCATGTGACTATTTAGAATGGTATATGTATTCGTATATACACACATATTTGTTTGCTTGAGAAAGACGTCGCAATTTTTGGTGAATAAACCAGCATGAATTGAAGACCGGCTATTGTTGCAGTTTTATTTTTGATTTATTCTAGTGCAGGCAGACATGTCAGCAGGCGCTGGGGACAGTGGTAGAAAAGACTTTAACCACTAGAGGACCGCCTAACGCACGAATGTGTCCGGCGGGCGGTCCTGTAGTTCTGAGTGGACGCATCGGCGCGTCATCTCGCGAGACTTCCTGTTCACAGTGCCGCGCGTCTCAGGAGTTGTACTACAGCCTGACAGCGATGATCAATCGCTGGCAGGCTGTAGATGCGAAATAAATCGCATCAAAGATGTATATCAGACGCTGTTTTGTTAACAGCATCTGATATACCTGCTACCTGGTCCTCTGGTGGTCCCATTTGCTGGGATCGACCACCAGAGGACCAGGTAGCTATGTAAAGTTGCACCAAACACTACACTACCCCCCCTCACTTATTAACCCCTTGTTAACCCATTGATCACCCCATCTAGATTCCCTGATCACCCCCCTGTCACTGATCACCCCCCTGTCATTGATCACAACCCTTGTAAGGCTCCATTTAGATGTCCATATGTGTTTTGCGGATCCTGGGGATAGGTCATCCTGGGGATAGGTCATCAATAGAAAAAGCCCGGAGAACCCCTTTAAGAGGAGAGTGTGTGAAGAAGTGGAGGAGTAGAACAGGCCTAGTCTACCATGTAGCTGCTATAGTAGATGTCATCTGCAGTCTTATGTAACACCACAGATAACACAGTGATAACTCTGTGAATAAAGATAATATAGTAGATGTCGCCTGCAGTCCTATGTAACAGCACAGATAACACAGTGATAACTCTGTGAGTTCAGGCAGGGATTTCTTTGTCCTTTTGTTTCTCCTGGTCCTTCAGTGACTTAGGGGTGGTTAACTCTTTAAGTGGGTATGTTACTTCATCCCCTCTGTAGCATTAGATTTGCTATGTAGATCTGATATCATTATTTCCTGATATTATTTTGATTGGTACAGGTTTACCTACCTTTGAGTTCTGTACATGTATTTCCATCTTTTGTGGGAGCTATGTGGTTGCTTTGGGATCCATACTCAGTATGGCGTTTGTGAACATTGCTCCATATCTAGATGTTTTGTTCCCATTTTACATGATTTATGTCTTTATAAATGCTGTAATAAAGAATATAATTCTTTTTATATACAAGGTTCTGAGTCCTGCTTATTTTTCTCCTGTTATAGGGTTTTTATATAGGTTGTTGTTCAATTCTTGTTCAATTTTCTTAATATAGTAGATGTTACCTGCAGTCCTATGTAGGCTACAGGTTCATTTAGGTACTTGGGCGATAAATCTCGTTTTTTTACAGTGACATGTCCCCCTGTGGCTCCCACACAGTATAATGACCTATAATGACAAGCGTCCCTCAGAAAGTATAGTGACCCCCCTACAGTATAATAACACCTAGTGATCCCCAATATACTGTATGGGGGGTCACTGGGAGTCATTATACTGAATGGGGGGGGCACTGGGGGTCATTTCACTTTGTGTGTGTGTGGGGGGGGGGCACCACTCATTATACTGTCTAAGGGGCACTCACACAATATAATGACTCCCTCCAATAGCCCCCTCACACAGTACAATAACCCTGCACTTCATAGTGTAATGGCCCCCTAACATAGATATCATTGTTGGAGCACAGTCCTTTCATTCACTTACTGCAGCTCATCTCCCTGCACTTCTGCGCAGCAGTAAAACACACGTCATAACATTACCACTGAGCCCGGCCTGGAGGAGAGGAGGAGTGCAGTGAGATGACTCCTGTATTGATGGAAGCGCTCATAGCAGCCAGCACTCCCCCTGAGAGCCTGCATCCGGGGTCTATCGCCCCCCGTTGGCACACCACTATACAGTGGGCCCAGGGCTGGTTTCAGACAAAATGTGGCCCTTAGTAAAATAAAAAGTGGGGCCCCAAATCTTGTAATAATCTACTAAGACAGTCACTTTTTGACGATTCTGGCCCTCCCTCACAGATTTACATCCCAAAAAACCCCACACACAGATCTTCATCCTCATGGCCCCAGAATACGTCACATGCCCCTTCCCTCACAGGAATGAGTTCCCCTCCCATTACAAAAAGCTATAGCAATGAAGCCGGTCGTCATATAGCATGTACCCCTGGACTGCACAGCACTAGACCCTCCCTCACCCAGCCGCTTGCAGGCATACACAATCCCTCTCTCCCAAAGTACCTGCACGAGATCCAGTGTCAGTGCAGAAAGAAAGCTCTGTCCTATACAAATTTGGTCATGTGACCAGTAACCCCTTTCGGGCATCTGCCGTAAATTTACGGCACATGTCAGGTCTTTAAAGATTGTGTCGGCTCTGCAACCAGGCACCCGCTACCAATGTCCACGATCTGTCGTAATGCTGACCTGGATATTTAACCACCCCGTCGCCATGGTCAAATGTCACCACGGCATCTGAGAGTGTTAAAAAACTGAAGCACGGGCTTCCTGCTCAGATACGCCTTCCTCCAGCGGAGATCGGGGAAAGCACCCTGTTCTGAAAATGAGCCGGCAACACTGAACTGTGATATAGTGATTTCTATGCAGAATAATTGAGCGATTCCCATTATTCTGTATAAGTTGCAATCTGATGAAAAGTAATAAAAAAAATAAAAAAAAGTTTTGAAAATATAAAAAAAAGTAAAATCACTCCACTTTCCCCAAAATAAAAATAAATTAAAAAAATAACATACGTATTGGGAATCGTCACATGCGAAAACACACATACTATTAAAATATAAAAAAGTTAGCCCATATGTTGAAGGATGTAACAGAAAAAAAAAGGCTAAATGTCCATTTTTTTAATCACTTTTTCCCCCAAGAAAATTGAATAAAAAGTGATCAAGTCATACACACCCCAAAATGGTATTGTCAAAAAAGACAGATTGTCCCTAAAATGAGCCCCCACACATCTCCAGAGAAATAACTATAAAAAGTAATGGTGGTCACCGGGGAGCAGGGGTTCTGTTAGGGTTGCCACCTTTCCCAACAAAAAATAATAGTTACACAAATAAAAAGGTTGGTGTGTGTATTTAAGTTTTATTTAGCCTCTATTTTTTAAATGATTCTGCTGGGTTTCGAACTCACAGCCATCTACATTAAAGGCAAGAACCTTAAACACTGAGCTATTGAGCTTCATGTTTTTTAAGTAATTACACATTTATTTTGTGCCATACATTTTTTTATAATTACAAAAAAAAAAAAAAAAGATCCTTCTGCTGTATAGGAATACCTAATATATGAGAAACTACTATGGGGTTGTCTGCCATATCTTAGCTTTAAGGTCTATAGCTCAGTGGTTAAGGTTCTTGCCTTTAATGTAGAAGGTTGTGAGTTCAAATTCCAGCAAAAACATTCTAGAAATAGAGGCTAAATTAAACCTACATACACAGGGTGTCCCCAAGCATACTGACATAGATGGAGTCTCCTAAGTCAGGAAGAGTCCCAACTCTTCAGTAACACTGCGGGATTCCCAATGTTCAGTGATCTGGACTAGACCTGAGTGGGCCCTGGCACTTGCCCGGGTTTGACGGGTGCTGATGCCGGCCCTGGGTATAGATAATGTAGTAGATGTCACCTGCAGTCATACATAACACCACAAATAGCACAGTGATAACTTTTGGAATACACATAATGTAGCAGATGGTGCCTGCAGTCCAAATAACTAATATAGTTACCAACAAAACAATCCCCGTCCTGAAGGTTTGACTGACGCTCTTCCTTTTCATCCATCTCTTGCTTCCTGTATGCTAACCGAACGCTGACCAACAGGGAGTATATAGAATTCCAGACCAGAGCCTTCAGGAAATAATTCCCCACCAGCTGGGATGTCTAAAAAATAAAAACGAAAAAACCCTGCCATTACCCCACCCCTCACTTAAATAAGCCAGTATGGCTCCTGCATTTTACCGCCACATATTCCTCATTCAAAAAGTTTGACCCCCGCAGTCCCTGACAATTTCTCTTTGCGGTTCAGTGGCAACATAGGCATCAGTATTATTAAATGTTACACTGTAAATGGGGCCTGTTACAGATTTTTCATTAGGACCCAGGAGATTAGGCTACACCTTTAACTTTGGCTTATTGCTTCTGCAGTCCATCCCCACCCTCTAAAGCATAAAAGCCCCTATCCAGCTGCCCCTTTAACACTGTGCCTGCTGCTGTCCCATATAACTGTACTGATAGTGTTGCCCACTTCCCCAAATACTGACTTCAAGGATTAGATTGAAAACTGCTTAGAAAATTATACATTAGTAACAAGACAATACTCACAGACCGATACGTCATTCAGCCACACAACTACACACTGGTCAACCCTCCCCCCCCCCTTTTTTTTTTCTTAACCACTTCCATCATCTTGTCGCATCACAAATCCGTGTGCATGACCCTAGAGGTCATAACAGTTATGAACTTATGTTTTTGTTATCTATGACTGTTAAAGCATGATTGTTTCTAAAAAGCTTCATTCTAGTAATGTATGAAAAAGAAATAAACAAATAATTTAAGGAAACCTATAATTTAGTAAAAGTAGTGATAACTTATTGATCCGCCGCTCGTCAGTTCCCAATCACTGGCTGCAGTGGTCATATGTCTAAGTTGACCGTGACTTGAATGTACAGAGACCAGTAAGGACACAGGAAGCAGCGGAAGAAGAGCGGCTGGGATCAGAAAGGTATCACTACTTTTATTATTTTGTGACATTCTGATCAGTTTTCAAAAATACATTTTAAATGGCTGGACAACTGCTGCTTAACACAGACCCCCAGACAAGATCCAAAATTGATAAAGACACCAGAGGAGACCCAAATTAATATAGACCTCCAGACAAACCCGCAATGATATTCGCATCACTCCCTGGGTGTACTGTACTAATGAGCACTTTCACAAAGGAACTGCTGTAATGACTGTAATGTTGGCTACTGCCATGTTGGTTACTGCCATTACAGTGATTGTCTGGCCGGAACGCATCATCGGGTGCTATATAGCACCTGATGACGCATGTTCGGCTCAGTCTTAGTAGGGAGAGCTGTGTGGAAGGGGCTGACAGTGGAAGGAGTGATATAGGAATATTTTTATTAGAAAAACTTTTCAGAGCCCCAAAAGTCATTTTAAGGACTATTGTGTGTGGCTACAGCAATATATATTTTTAGCGCAACCTGCGCTAAATAGCGTGCAATAGTTAGGCCGCTGCGGACAGTGAAATTAGCTGCGCCACATCTCCAGTGTAAAGTGTGTGCATCCAAAAAATATCTGTGAAATCAAGTGTACTTTTTCTGTAGACTGTGTCCAATGCGGACAGTGACATTAGCTGCGCCACATCTACAATGTAAAGTGTGTGCATCCAGAGTCACCAGCAGGCCATCAATCATAATTTTTCAAGGGAGTGTATGATGCCCTCCTTCATGTGTAACAAAGGGTGTATTGGAGGGCCGGATCCTTGTAATTTTTGCAGCCCTTTTACTTAGTGCATAGGCTTTATAAGTGTAGGAGTCCCACTACATGAACAATTGTACCACAATGTGAATGATTCCTTCCTTTATGTGATATACAGTTTGTATCGGAGTGCCTCTTCCTTGTAATTTTTGGCAGCACTTGCACTTTATATACAAGTAAATATACAGGAAAGAATGTTTCCTAACAATTTTTTCTCTAAAATCTATTTTATCTTTGGTTTTGTGCATTTTATTGTCAGCCAGTAATAGTGGCGTACAGTCCACAACACAAGTATTGTCACACTTTATAGTAACTGTCTCTTTATTACTTCTTCTATGTCACCAGCCATCATCACTATTACATCTCTCATTTCACTACTTCTACCTACAGTATACTGTAAGTGTCCTCTACTACTTCTCCTATGTCACTGCTCCTACTACTACCACCACTACTGTAGTACTACTCTTATATCCTGGTGAGTATGTCTGTAATCCAGACCTGTAGTGCTCAGTATGAAAACTGCAATCCTTTATCAGTCTATATAATGGGGATGAGGAAATGACATTCTGACCAGTATAAAGCGGATAAATACTGTATATCACTTTCTGGTCATAGCGTCACTTTACTACAGAGAGAAGGATCAATGGTGAAAGGTATTTATGAAGACATCCATTTCATACTGGGCAGACTGGTGAGAACAGGACATTGCTATATGTGATATTTCATCTGATTGATTCCTTTATGTCAGATGGCATTATAGGTATTGCCAGTTTACAGTACGAAATGCAGGTGGCTGGAGGTCAGAGGTCATGGGACTGGCATATGATTGGCAGCTGGCATATGATTGGTCACTACTGGCACATGCACAGTTTGATTTGAATATCAACTGCCCTTTTCCGGAGATTCTGCAGAAACTGCTGATTTCCCGACCGAGCGAGCAGCGTTTGTTGAGCCCCACAGGCACCTTTACAGGTTTCTACCCCATTCTGCTGGACGTCTATCAGTAAGAGCTGCTCTATATACTGTACATCACACACTACACACAGGACAGTGTACTCCCATCATCTGTACTGAGCAGGACCATTCATGGTTGGATCTCATAGTACATAGCGTTCTCCTCCTCTACACTCTGTAATGTATATTCTAATGGGATTGTTTCTTCTTCATATAATTATCTCAGATAATGGAACCTAAGTCCAGAGAATTAGGAGATAGTGAATTGTAGTGTCCTCCAGTTAGGATGTTGGGGGTAATAGCACTAAACCTCTTTGTCCTGTAGTCTTCTCTATGGAATTAGAGCCAGTTATAAGAAAATATTAGGATATGGAAGGACACAGTAAATGGGAACTTGCTGGGGTTAGATTGCTGCTGGAAATGGGGGAATACACGGATCTCAGCTCCGTTCAGCATGAGATGTGGGATCAGACAAGTAAATGTCTTCTGAATTTACAACAGGCGACTTCTGTAAAGCATTGCTAGGTCAGGAGAGCACAGTATGAGATATGTGTAGTAGAGTTAGCACACACATGGTTAATGAGATGCGTATGATGAGTTAAGAGTTTGAGTGCTAACTCTGCTACATCCATAGGTTTATTGGTGCTATAGGAATGAGGCCACATATAGCGGTTTTATTGCACCATATAGCGGTGAACAAGACCAAAATGTAACAAATACACAAAATTGTGCAATTTTAACATGTTTTTTTAAACCAAAATTGAATTAATATCACTAGGTCTGGAGAGAACTTAAAGGGATATTACATTTTAAGCTAATAGATCCTATCTGCTGCACAATAAACGTTTTACAAATTGTATTTTTTGTATCAATTCGTCACGGATTCAAGAGCAGTTATTCAAGAGGAACCTTTACCATTTCCTGCCAAGTGTTAAAATTAGTCCTGGTTATGTTATGACCTACTGGAAATAAACCCTGAAGGTTCAACCTGATTCACAAGAGTTTTAGAGAAAAGGGGCCTCTGCCACCTTAAAAGCAGCTTCCTACTGTCCATTAGATTGTATGTAGGAACGAATGTCATAGCTTATAGTTTCTGGTAAATTCTTAAGAATACATAAAGGAGGTGCTGTATGATGATCTATTGGAGTGCAAGGGGCTCATAACTGACTCTTATATATTTACCTTCTACATCAGAAATCCATGAGGACTTGATGTAGAAAATATATTAGAAAGTTTACATGGACATATTTTGGTCAGTATTTAGTATCAGTATGTGGAAGCCAAAATCAGGAGCAGGTCTAAAACACGGAAGAAGATCTTTCCATTCTTCTTTTTTTTTTGTCTCTTCCATTCTTGGTTTTGGCTTATAAATACTGATGCAAAATACTGACTGTGTGAACGTGGCCATAAACTGCTATTTGTCCTATATAACATATTAATATCACTGTATTTAACTCTTTTATGTCGTGATAAATTTCATTCAACTTGTATGTAGATGGACAGTGACAACAGCATGGACTCCTTTGAGGAGGTCGAGGTAATTGCCATGTTGCCATGTTTGTGTTGACTTCATTTCTCCTATAGATACAAATAAAGAGTTAGTATATTAAGGTGTGGAAATTTTATTTTTATATAAAACCTTGTAAAAGTTGTTCTACTGGACTTAGCCCCTTCCCGACCTCTGCCGTACATGTATAGCAAAAGTCAGAACTTTAAATATGGCGCCATCCCGCGAGCACAGCGGGCGCATAAGCCACTGGGTTTCTAATGTTTCAAATAGCAGACACCATGAAGCAAAGTTTGTGATGTCAAAAATTAAACCAAAAAATAATTAATACCATTGTGTTTGGAGAATTCTGAAAGGAATATTAAATTTTTAGGAAATAGAAGTTATCTTTTGTACAATAAACTTTTTACAAATTTTCTGTGTATTATTGTATCAATTTCTGATGGATTCAAGAACAGTAATTTAAGAGGAACCTTTACTATTCCCTGCAAGGGGGTAAAATTAGTCCTGGTTATGTTATGACCTACTGGAAATAAACCCTGAAAATTCAACCCGATTCACAAGAGTTTTAGAGAAAAAGGGGCCTCTGCCACCATAAAAGCAGCTTCCTACTGTCCATTAGATTGTATGTAGGAATGAATGTCATAGCTTATAGTTTCTGGTAAATTCTTAAGAATACATAAAGGAGGTGCTGTATGATGATCTGTTGGAGTGCAATGGGCTCATAACTGACTCGTATATATTTACCTTCTACATCAGAAATCCATGAGGACCTGATACAGAAAATATAGCAGAAAGATCACTTGGACATGTTTTTCTCTGTATTTTGTGTCAGTATTTTTAAGCCAAAATCAGGAGCAGCTCCAAAACACGGAGGAAGATCTTTCCATTATTCCTTTTCTTTGTATCTTCAATTATAGACACTGACTTTGTGAAAGTGGCCTTAAACTGCTATTTGGTCTATATAACATATTCGTATCACAGTATTTAACTCTTTAACATCTTGTTACATTTCATTAAACTTGTATATAGATGGAGAGCGACAACATCATGGATTCCTTTGAGGAGGACGAGGTAATTGACATGTTTGTGCTGATTTTCATTTCTCCTTTAGATGCAAATAAAAAACTATATTATGGTCTGAAAAAATGATTTTTCTCTTTAAAACCTTCCAGTCTTATCAATACTTTATTTATAAGGGGTTCTATGGGCTTAACTTCTTCTGGACCTCCGCCGTACATATATAGCAAAAGTCAGGTCTTTAAATATGGCGCCATCCCATCAGCACAGCGGGCGCCTTAGCCACTGGGTTTGTACTGTTTCAAAACAGCAGACACCCTGAGGCAATGTCTGTGATCGGTGATAAGCCAATTGCAGACATTTATTCACTTAGGTGCTGTGGGCAATTGTGCTGCAGTCCCGGGGCCTGAACAGCTCCCCCTTCATGGAGATTGGGGAACCTCGAAAATTAGGAGGCAAACTCATAAAACTGTGGCGGAGTGACATTTTTTTCCAATTTTGCAATCTTTTATAAGCTTTCCACTACATCGTGTGTAATATTACAAGTACAACCTTTCCCAAAAAAAACAAGCCCACATACAGCTATGTTAACAGAAATATATATAAAAAAGGGAAAATTGTCCAGTCAAAAAATGTTTAAAGGGGTTATCTGAGATCAGACAATATCATTAATATCATGTTACTTCTGCCGACAATTACTGTCCTTGGACGGCACCACTGCCACATGTGAACATACCTGTAAGCGTGTGCACACTGCCGCATTTACTGCTGCAACAATTCACCATTAAATCCTTGTTAAAAGTCTGAAGCTGCCATATTTCTGCCTCTGAATTACTTTAACAATTTCTATGGGGCAACACATGAATTAACCCCATCAATCTACACAGCAAAAAGGGTCAAATGGCACTAAGAGCAATGGAGGGTAGATTTCAAGTGGATTCCATAAAATAGACTATAAAATCCACATAAAAAATCAGCCATAGGAATATACCCTTAAAGTTCTTGCCACGTGTGAACATACCCTTAGCCTCCTATAAAACTCATTAAGGATATTATTTTTATTTTAGATCATTGCTTAGAGAACTCGCATTTGATAAACAATTAGGCAATAAAATTATGTTTTTTTATATAATTTATCGCTGAACACTAATATTTAGTTTACTAAGTAGAATATGCTCTGTTCTAGGTCACTTATATGGAGGACATGAGAGAGATGCTGCGGATCTTTGAGGAAGAAGTAAGTGATATCAGCAGATATTCATATTTGTCCCATAAAAGTGTATATCTACAGACTATAGATGTTAGATTTTCATTTATCATAAAATTTACCAGTTTTATCAGGTTGCCTAGTGTCTCTGTAGATATCTCCACTGTACCCGAGATCTATATCTTATGGCAGTGGTTGTGGCAAAACTGTGACAACCAACACATTTGGCTTTGGACATATCCTAAGGGCGTTGTCCTAGCCGTCCCCGGTATTCACCCTTTAACCCCTATACAGGGATCTGGACTTTCCTGCAGGGGAACTAACAGGTTGCTGCCTCCTGGAGTAGTCTCTTTGTGATGGACAGCTGATCCATGGAGTCAGATACATCGGTGCAGGGCGCCAAAGGGTTATGCAAAATCATAGTGAGAAAAAAATACAGAATGAGTATAAGGTCAGGGCAGGCAGCATGGAATCAGCATGGATGTCAGGAAAAGGTCAGGTCAGGCAGCGGAGGGTCAGAGTACGGTAAATGGGCAAAGGTTGGTATATTGGAAAAGAACAGAACAAAACACACCCAGCAGGATCTTAGTGAGCTAAAGAACTTAATGGCTAAGGCACCCTGTCATAGGGGAACATGCCTGAAGTATTCCAGGTTGGCCTCCCAGACCTGCCAGAAAGAAGGCTGCGGGAGGCAGGTTTTGTGCGGTCAGGTGAGGTATGAGACGTAGCGGCGGCTCGCAGCTGCTGCTGTAACCAGTTGGACATGTTGGAATTGCATCTGTCTACACCAACTTATTTTTTATGTACAATATTCAATTGTATTTTGACAGAGTAGAGAAGACGGACTAAATATGCTTCAATGCTACGTAAGTGATATTATAAATAGTTATTTTAAGCACTATATATATATATTTATATTTTATATATGTACATCATAAATGGGAGCTAATCACTGAGCCAAGCCTCCCTAGAGTCACCCATGATGCTGGGGAGGCTGGAGAACATCGAATCCTGTTATTGGCTGCCTCACTCCCACCATCACTGAATGTTTTGATCCGAGTGACTGGGAGATAGAGCGGCGCCTGTTCTGGCATCAGAAGCGATGTGGTTGTAGGGGAGAGGGGTAAGTATGACTGGTATGAGGGGCGCAGGCATTGGGGGGGTATTATAGGGGTGGATAATCCCTTTAAGACCCCATTTTTATATGCAGATAAACTCAGAAATAAGCCAATTATTATATTTATCACTGTGGAAAAATATGAAAAAAGTCCCTCAGAAAATCTAATATATAATGTTATTTACAGTCTGTTTTATCCTTTTCTGTCAATAAGGATGAAGACGGCAAGGAAGATTCTGAGGACGGGGTAAGAGCCTCGTTTCCTCTACATTGTAAAGTATTCCAGAAGAATGTAGGTAATAACAGTGAGAGAGGAGCTAATTGTTACCTGTTATATTGTAGCCCATCTTCATGAAGCTGGACGATGGCATAAGGATCTCCTTGGATGAAGTAAGTGATGTGAAATGCTGCACTAGGAATGAAACATTAAAAATTTGCCAGTATTTTTATATACATTTGTATTTCCCCCTCCATTGTATTATAAGCTGGTTAAAAATGTATTTCCTACAATAATATCCTATAAAATAATCCATGGTATGAATAAGATTTATTTATTATGTATATGTTATTATGTTGAGAAGATACATGCGGAGCAATCATTGTGCCGAGGTCATTGTCAATATGGCTGTTACCTTGCACATAAACAATACATTATTTCAGTAGAAATGCATGAGGTAGATCTTCCAGTATTTAATCAGATTAATTGTGTTTGTAGGAACATCTTTCACTAGAGTCATATACAGAAGATGACGAGGAAGGATATGATCCAGATGAAGAATCGGAAGATAATGAAGATGAAGGAGAAGAAAGTGACGAAGAGGAATATGAAGAAGAAGAGGAAGAGGAAGAAGAGGATCAAGAAGAAGATGAAGGAGAAGAAGATGAAAGTGAAGAAAGCGATGAGGAAGAAAGTGAAGTAGGAGATGAAGGAGACAGTGAAGATGGAGATGAAGACCAAGAAGTGGATGAAGAAACATCTTGCATCGGGTCCTGCCTTCCAGTAAGACAGATGATAAGAAGGGCAAGGACCAGGATTATATCCTTCATCCACAGAGTCATACATTTTATTTAACCCTTTTTTCTTTTTATAGGTAAGGTAAGTTTAGTTTAAAAGATAAAGGGTAATCTTAAAGCAGTATTCAGTATATATTTAGTATGGACCAAAAGATGTTAAAAATAACAAAGGTAATACATACCTGATCCACCATCGCTGCCATCCCATCCCTGCTTCAGACCCCACTGCTCTGCATTTTCTTTCCCAGCTTCACACACCAGAAATACTAGGAAAGGCTTGGTCAGTCAATCGGAGAAAAAGGCAAGTCATTGGCCTAGCAGGTCATTCCTAGCATTTCTGGGATGTTACACTGGGATAGGACATACAAAGCAGTGAGTACCAGAACAGTGGCAGGGGATCGGTGCAGGTAAGGAATGATCCCTTGTTATTTTTAAAATCTTTAGAAAGAGATTAAGAAAATGTATCTTGACCTAGGTTTTACTTAATACATATCATACATATTACATTTTATATAACACCTTTTCCCTTTTCTTAGGTAAGGTAAGGGCCCCTTCACACGTGCATTTGGAAGATCCGGCATAGAGTTCAGTCGTCGGGGCTCTATGCCGGAAAGAAACGCTTCAGTTACAGGTAATACAACCGCATGCATCCGTTTGAACAGATCCGCTTGTATTAACTTTAACTGTTTTTTAACATTGCAAAAACGGATCCGTTTTGATCTCCATTGACAGTCAATGGAGGACGCATCTGTTTTCTATTGTGGCAGATTGTGCCAGAGAAAACAGATCCGTTTTGCTCCGCATCTCAGGACGGAAAGAATACCGCAGCATGCTGCGGTATTTTCTCCGTCCAAAAAACGTTCAGTGACTGAACTGAGGACATCCTGATGCATCCTGAACGGATTTCTCTCCATTTAGGATGCATGGGGATAATGCGGATCAGTATTCATCTGGCATAGAGCCCCGACGACGGAACTCTATGCCGGATCTTCCAAACGCAAGTGTGAAAGGGCCCTTAGTTTAGTTGAAAATTTTCAAAAAACTTGGGTTTCTTGCATAGATTAAAAAAAGGTCAGAAGATGTTTAAAATAATAAAAATAAATCTACTTACCTCCACCAATCCACCTCTGCTGCCATTTCGCTGCAGTTTTGGTCCCCACTGCTCTGCGCTCCTTGTCCCCGCTCAACACCAGAAACTCTAGGGAATGCCAGCTCAGCCAATCAAGGGGTGAGGCGGATCAACCCCAAGGACAGTGATTGGCTTAGCAGGACAAGAAGTGCAGAGCCGCAGGCACCAGGGAAGTGGCAGGGAATCAAAGTAGGTGAGTCTTTGTTATTTTTAACATCTTTAGATGTAGATAAAGAAAACAACATCTTGCACCAGGTCCTGCCTTCTAGTAAGTATTATGAGGCCAAAGACCTGGATTACTTTCTTTCATCTGCATATGATAGGTTTTATTTAATATAGTATTATATCTTATAACCATTTTTATTCTTTCATAGGTATGGTAGGTTTAGTTTTAAAATTAAAAAAAAAAAAAAAAAAAATATTTTTAAAGGTGCTTTCTGAGCAGATTAATAACAGGGCCAGAAGATGATAAAATAGTGAAGAATCTTTACTTATGATCCATAACAGCTGCCATTCTGCCTCTGCTTTGGACCTGTTCTGTCCTGTGCCAGTTCCACACTAGAAATGCTAGGAAAGGCCTATTTAGCCAATTGGCAGTGTGGCCGTGGCAGTGTAGGTAAGTAATGATTCTTTGGTATTTCTGGCACAATTTAAAAACAATCTCCCTAGAAACCACCTTAAAATAACTTGGGATATATATGTGTAAGATTTATGATAGATAAAAAATAGTAGAAAAATAGTAGCTATAAAAAAAAAAGGATTTAAGTATATTAAAATAAGATAAATGATATATATTTCTTATTTAAATTATTAACCTAGATACATATATTCAGGAGATATGAAATAGACCTGCCCGAATCAACAAGGGCTCAACTAATCACTAGCAATTCTAACTGAGTCAGACACTAGATAGGAGAGGCAGAAGAGAGCAGAGAGGTGGACAGAGCACTGTTACTGGCCCGACCGCTAGATAATTGTATCCTCAATGTCTATTCAAGTATAACAAATCTTTAACAAATCTTGTCAGGCTGGTTGTGACATAAAGCAGCTCACGCATTTCTGCTCCACAAAATACACAGATGCGTTATCAAAGGCAGTTAGAGACTCGCTAAGGTGCAAACAAGTCACTGAAGAAATCTCATAATCATCATTTATGACAAGGGTTAAACAGTTAAACAGCTCCCTCTCTGGCGCTCCTGTTGGAGGTTATCATCATCTAGAAGGAGGGATAGTAACATCGAAATCTGTCTCTCCGATCTACTGCCTGATTCAGGGGGAATTGCTAGTGGTCACCGAGCTCTAGATTTATTTTATTTTTCAATAAATTGCAGTTCTAAAAGTTCATTCAGGCAAATCTGTTTCTCAATAGTGAACAGTGGGGGTCATTTATCAGACCAGATACGTCAGGTTTTTGGTCTAAAATTGTTACACAACATCCCAGTTGGGACTTTTGGTGACATTTCTTTTATATTTTGGAGACATGCTATTTTTCAACATGGTCTACTTTAAGGGTACTTTCACACTAGCGTCATGGCTATCCGGCAGGCTGTTCAGGCGGATGAACAGCCTGCCGGATGCCGCAAGTACCCGTGTGCTGCCGCTCCGTCCCCATTGACTATAATGGGGTGGGGGCGGAGCTAAGGCGCAGCTTGGCAGTGCATGGCAGAGATTGCCGGACTAAAAAGGTCGAACCTTCATTACTTTTAGTCCGGCAATCTCCGGCCATGCACTGCCATGCTGCGCTGTAGCTCCGCCCCCCGCCCCACTATAGTCAATAGGGATGGAGCGGCAGCACACGGGTACTTGCGGCATGGCGGATCCCGCAGGTTGTTCACCAGCCGGAACAGCCTGCCGGATAGCCATGCCGCTAGTGTGAAAGTACCCTAAGGCAGAAAAGTGACCGTGATTATGGCACATTTACCTTCTGAAACACTTGAAGTGTAACATAAATGTCACAAAGAAGTTGCTTCCTACGCTAGGCAGCCCCCTGCCACTTTAAAGTGACATGAAAACGATCTCAAATGATAAATGACCCCCAATGTGTTTATTCAGATAAGATAAGAATAGAAAGATAGACGATATTTTATAATTATAAGATAGAAAAAAGGTAGATACATGACATAGATATAAGATAAATTAAAGGGGTGTCCTTTTTTTTATATTGAGGACCTATTCTCAGGATAGGTCATCAGTATCAGATCAGCAGGGCCGCGACTTCCAGCGACCGGGTGAGCGCTGCTTTCCTTTCAAACAGATCGTCAGGGGTGTCGGGAGTCGCTCCCCATCCATCTAATATTCATGACCTATCCTCAGGATAGATCATTAGTATTAAAAAAGCAGACAACCCCTTTAACTAAATATTATAAATAAATAGATATAAGAAAAATAGATATAAAATAAAGTAAAAAATAATACTTTTATGATAGATATCAGAGACCTCTAAGATTCAGATACACATGACTGCATCTGTTTTACCATCCACAAATAGCAGATCCATAATATAAGGATACCATCCATGCTGTAGCCGCATTTTTTGTGTGACATCAATGAGTCCGTGGTCCATGTTTTGTGGTCAAGTGTGGGACATGTTATATCTTTTTGGAGAACGGACATACAGATGCAGAAAACACACCGGTCATCCACGTCCTTTCTGTATCCTTATGCCTACACACAAAAAACTGCATCCATATTTTGCAGATTTGCGGACCGCAAAGCGGATACGGTCGTGTGCATGAGGCCTAAGATTAATGTAATATAACATATGCAGATGCAAGCTAGGCCTAGAATATTCAGTATTAGATAGAATATGATAAATTAACCTAGAAACAAAAAAAATAAAAAAAACAAAAACATTATTTAGTAGTTCTAGTAGTATTATAATTGTAGCACATAGTATATATACATAGAAAAGAGTATAGGAAGATATATACATATTTAGTATACATTAGATACAAGTCTGAAATAAGATATGGGTTAGTTATAAGGTAAATATATAACATATAGTAGAAGGTACGGTACATAGGAAATATACGTTAGATATAAGATAAAATATATAAAATAGTTATAAAGCAGATTAATAACAGCTTATATTTCCTATATTATCTGCTTTATAACTTCTATATGGATAATAATACAGATATTAGATAAGATAGAAGATATAGTATAATACAGACTGTAATAGGTATATATGTGTGTCAGGGCCCCCATCCAGGGTCATCACTGCAGTGAACCAGGGATTAGCCGATCGCCAATTCTTGGGGTCAGGAAGGAATTTTTTCCCCCCACAGGGGGGTTATGTTTCGCCTTCGTCTGGTTCACACCTTATTATGCAGTAAATCTTAAATTGTCCTGGATGGGTAAATTAGTACAAATTCATTAATTGATAGGAATAAAAACGATTAGATTCTATTCATCGTGTCCGTGTCTTCTTTTATGAAATCATTTGAACTCTTGGATAATAAATGATTTAGTAGTGTGGTCTCTTATTTTACACATTCAGCTGTAATAAAATTCCTGCTGCCACAGGATTAGCCACAAATCCACATAATGCAATATCAATGGAAAATCCTAAAGGAAGAGACATAACCTAAAGCCTAGTGGCTGTAATAAGAAGTGACCTTACACTTCATCAGAGGAGATAGAAACCTATGAGGATAGATGGCCAATGGATGGTGTCTACTGGAGGCATCTGCGAAACGTATAGAAATCCACTTTTTCCAATATATGCCTTAAATTAGTGTTTATCGAGCATGCTCCGCACATTGTATAGTTCAGCCGAACACCCCGGGATTCTGAGTACACAGCTTAGGAGTCCTGCTCTGACTCCATATTTAGCTATGTCCACATATGGAGTCAGTGCTGGGGGACAACCAGTGTATTTACATCTAATGTATTTCAGGAAAGTTTCTGCTGGGATTCAAACCCATGACCTTCTGCATTAGAGGCAAGGCACTTAACCACACATCCATAAGAGCTGACAGCTGCCCCAGCACACTCAGCTCACCTACATCCATACACATGAAGTTGACCCAGCACACTCAGCACTGCTATATCTCTATATATGATAGTTGCAGCAGCACATTCAGCTCTGCTTCATCCATACACATGACAGCTGCCCCAGCACACTCAGCTCTGCTATATCTATACACATAACAACTGCCCCAACGCACTCAGCCCTGCTAAATCTATACACATGACAGCTGCCCCAGAACACTCAGCTCTGCTATATCTCTATATATGACAGCTGCACAAGCACACTAAGCTCTGCTATATCTCTATATATGACAGCTGCCCCAGCACACTCAACTTTGCTACATCCATACACATGACAGCTGCCCCTGCATACTCAGCTCTGCTACATCCATACACATGACAGCTGGCCTAGCACACTCAGGTCTTCTACAGCCATACACATGACAGCTGCCCCAGGACACTCAGCTTTGCTATATTTCTATATATGACAGATTCGCCAGCACAATCAGCTCTGCTATATCTCTATAAATGACAGCTGCCCCAGCAGACTCAGCTCGGCTACATCTATATACTTCACAGCTGCCCCATTACACTCAGTCTGCTATATCTCTATATATGAAAGCTGCGCTAGAACATATAGCTCTGCTATATCCCTATATATATATGACAGCTGCCCCAGCACAGTCAGCTCTGCAATATCTCTATATATGACAGCTGCCCAAGAATATTCAGCTCTGCTTCATCCATACACATGACAGCTGCCCCAGCACACTCATCTTTGCTATCTCTCTATACATGATAGCTGCGCCAGCACACCCAGCTCTACTACATCTGTTCATATGACAGCTGCCCCAGCACACTCAGCTCTACTAAATCTCTATATATGACAGATACCCCCGCACACTCAACTCTGCTTTTGTCTCTATATATGACAGCTGCCCCAGCAGACTCAGCTCTGCTACATCCATACACATGACAGCTACCCCAGCACACTCATCTCTGCTATATCTCTATATTTCATAGCTGCCCCAGAACACCCTGCTGTCCTAAATCTATATAAATCACAGCTGCCCAACTACACTCAGCTCTGCCATATCTCTATATATGACAGATGCCCCCGCACACTCAACTCTGCTTTTGTCTCTATATATGACAGCTGCCCCAGCACACTCAGCTCTGCTATATATCTATATATGACAGCTGCCTCAGCACACTAAGCTCTGCAATATCTCGTTATATGACAGATGGCCCAGCAGACTCAGCTCTGCTACATCCATACACATGACAGCTACCCCAGAACACCCTGCTCTGCTACAGCTATATACATCACAGCTACCCCCACTACACTCAGCTCTGCTATATCTATATATGACAGCTAGTACAGCACACTGAGCACTGTTATATCTCTATACATGAAAGCTTTCCCAGCACATTCAGCCCTGCTACATCTCCATATATGATAGTAGCCTCAGCACACTTAGCTCTACTACATCTTTACGCATAAAAGCTGCCCCAACACACTCAGAACTGCTATATCTCTCTCTCTATATATATGACAGCTGCCCCAGGACACCCAGCTGTGCAACATCTATACTCATGACAGCTGCCCCAGCACATTCAATTCTGGTATTTCTATATATGAGAGCCACTCAGCTCTACTAAATCTATACATATGACAGCAGGCCCAGCACCATCAGCTCTGCTATATCTCTATATATGATAGCTGCCCCAGCACACTTAGCACTGCTATATCTATACACATGACAGCTGCCCTAAGACACTGAGCTCCGCTATATCTCTATATATGACAGCTGCCTCAGCACTTAGCTCTGCTATATCTCTATATATGACAGCTGTCACAGCACACTCAGCCCTACTACATCCATACGCATGACAGCTGCCCAAGCACACTCATCTTTGCTATATCTCTGTACATGAAAGATGCCCCAGCGCACCCAGCTCTGCTACATCTGTACACATGAAAGCTGCCCAAGCACACTCAGCTCTGCTATATCTCTATATTTGACAGCGGCCACAGCACACTCAGCTTTGCTACATCTATACACATGACAGCTGCATTAGCACACTCAAGGCTGCTATATCCCTATATATGATAAATGCCCTAGTACACTCAGCCCTGCTATATCTCTATATATGACAGCGGCCACAGCACACTCAGCTCTGCTACATCTATACACATGACAGCTGCCTCAGCACACTTATCTCTGCTATATATCTATATTTGATAGCTGCCCAGTATAATCAGCTTTGTTATATCTGTATATATGAAACTGCCCCACCACAATCAGCCCTCCTAAATCTCTATATATGACAGCTGCCAGGGGCGGACTGGGCTGGGGGGGGGGCAGGTGCTCTCTGTTGCCTCTATAAATGCCCCCGGCCCAGAAGAGAAAATTCTTTCAGGCTGCCTGGAGGATATGCAGGAGAAAATCTGAAGGACCTGTGGTGAGTCATATCCAGAGGATAGAGCATCAGTTTTTAAAAACAGTAGAACCCCTTTAAATACTGGCGGCATATCAGGGTGAGCTTTATAACAGTAGGGGGCAGTATAAATACTGGGGGAACTGTAGGGGACACTATAGGCATTCTTATTACTACTGGGGGCTCTATAGGAGGAACTTATGGATCTGCCTTATTTCTACTAAAAGCACTATGGGAGTCTTATTACTACTGAGGGGTATGTAGGGAGCTTTATTACTACTGGGGGAACAATAGGGGGGCTTTGTGAAGACATTATTAAAAGTGGAGGCATTCTTGGGGATCACTTTAGGGGGTAGCATTACTAATGGAGGCATTCTAGAAGGGAATTATTATTGGTGGGACATTAAAGAGCACTATTACTATGGGCCTCATAGTATGGGGGGCACTATTATTTCTGTAGGATAGTATTTAGGGCTATTGGGGAGCACAGCGAGCAGCAGGATAACCCTGGGGGGGCTCCAGGTCTGGGGATGATGATAGAAATGTGAGGAAGCTAAGATGTCCGTGTGTCACACTCTGCAGAGACGAGGCGGCTGAGAGAAGTTGTCCAAACCAAATGGAGAAGATGATGACAAAGATCTACGTCGGAGGAGACGTCACCTGGATGTGAGAGGTAAGTGCTACCAGAAGGCAGAACAAGCGGGGCTCTATGATGTCCTCGGGGCTCTATGACGGAAAAATACTGATCAGGATTAACCCAAAGCATTCTGAATGTAGAGAAATTAGTTCATGATGCATCAGGATGTCTTCAGTTCAGTATTGGCACGTTTTTTTGCCGTTGAAAAATCCACAGCATGTTGCAGATTTTCCTCCAGCCAAAAATCCTGAAGACAAGCCGTAAGGACGGATCCGGAATTAATGCCCATTGAAAAGCATTAATCCGGATCCGACTTTAAGCTAAACATCATTTCGGTGCATCGCTGGATCCGACGTTTAGCTCTCAGAATGGTTACCATGGCAGCCAGGACGCTACTGAACCATCGATGTGGTGGCCATCTTACCATCGATGTGACGGCCGGGTGCTCCTCAATGACCTCACAGGGTCATTGCTATGTGATCCATGTGACGTAAGGACCCTGTGAAGTCATCGATGGTAAGTGAACTTGTGCTGCTCCCGACCAGCCTGTGTGTGCCGGGCCCGTGCAGCGGCCCTCATCACTCAGCAACATAGGTCAGTCATGTGGGATAACTGCGCCACAAAGCAGGGACTGGTGAATGGTGAGCGAGTCACGTGACTGTGACTCACACAGCCAGACTGGCCACTGCAGTGCCTGCGGTGGTACATGGGTGGGGCTGGAAGCGGGCCCTTAATTTGTTTTGCCCGGGGGCCCTGAGGGTTCTCAGTCCGCCCCTGCATCACTTCCTGTTCATTCCTGATTGTGGTTATAGTAAACATGCTCTGTTCTCATGTTATAAATGATCAGGAACACTCAGTATAGAGGATTTCTGTTCATTTGTAATAGGGGCTGTAGAAAAAGACATTGAGAACTCTGGGTGTCTCTGAGTACTCTGTCCTCAATCTCTTTTTCCATTTTAAAAGGGATATATCAGGGGTCGGTTTAGATCCCTAATTAGCCCCGAAGCCCCTAAATGTAAAGTAAAAAATTAGGGCTGTGGAAATTAACGGTGATGTAGATCATTATTATTCATAATTGGGGACACAGTAAACATGCTAGGTCCTCAATTATTTACAAACACTCACTGATCACTGCGGGTTTGTGCCTCACTCTGCTTCCTGACACGCTGTCACAGGAGGCTGAGCAGGCGGTGCGGAGAGGAGAGCACAACCTCCTGGGAAAGCACTGCAAGCTGTCTCTGCCCACACACCGCTCTGCCAATCTATGGCAGGAGGCTGAGCATTGTGGAGAGGAGAGACGTCGGCCACTCACTGCGCTCTCCTCCCGCAGCGCTCGACCAGCTGACACAGTTTCTCTCCTCCCTGCTGGGACACAGAGCAGTGCCCAGCGGGGGGGGGGAGAGAATACACGGATGCAACACTGTATCAGCCAGAAAATGACACTTTCGGCATTATACCAAAAATGCAATTTTCGGCTGATATGTTTCAGCGGCCGATATATCGGAGCATCCCTAGTTTATTTTTTTTTCCTGTGTTGTAATTTACATGGCTGACGAAAGTGGCAAGGGGGGGTCAGGAGGAGGCAGGGGAAAAGGGAAAGCAGGAGGGGGATCAGTGGGCCTCTGAGTGTTACTTGCCCACTAGGCCAAAAGTTGCCAGTCAGCCCCTGCTCCTGATACGCTGTACCAGATTAGCGCCAATGTTCCCAGATTTACCATCCTGTGAAGACAACGACACCCCTTTTCACCGCACTTATTCTTTGCCAGCGGAGCTGCCTGATAATCTTATTGCAAATGTAGTGATTGTTATATGTGCCTGCTTTGCATTTTTGTCTTTCAGGTCTCAGTTTCCAGCTGGGCGGGCCCCCAGTGTTGCGCCGAGGCTGGGCAACCTCAAAGCAGCGGGGTATGTAGTGTCCCACTACGTAAAAGTAGGCACTACTAAGGGTCAATTGGGTCATGTTGTTCCCCACCTCCTGTGGGAGATTGGTCAATGTATAATGTAATGTATTGTACTGCATTTTCTCATGTATTCCCTGTGTGCCTGGCCTGCTTTGGGGTGTTGTTTCTCCTCCAGAGCTATAGAGGGAGCTAGAGAACCCCCTAGTATACATAGATAGGCCCAGTCCCGGTGCAGTTAGTGCAAAGTCAGTGCAGAGTTTAGTTCAGCTGAGAGCATGCAGCTACATAGTCCAGGTTCAACACCCGAGTCCAGGAGAGAAGTCCTCCTGAGGTTTCCTTTCTGCAGAGACAGAGTACAGAAGATCCAGGTTTAACCCTGAGGTACGCAGAAGTAACTCCTTATCCTGCCACCTGCAGAGTCCACAGCAGTGCTAACCTTATCCAGCTAAGTATAGAGCTGAGAGGCAGAAGTTTATTGCCAGCAAGAGAATATATTCCAGAGGAGGTTTCCCTTAGCCAAGGATAAAGCCAGCTATAGGGCATATGGGCCTTGGATGAATGCCAGACAGAATCTTCAGAAAGTCACCTTGCTAGGATCCTACCTGCCACCTTTGTAAAGCCTGCATGTAACCAATTGTCTTCTTGTGGAACTATCTGGAGTTTGTACATAGTTGAACTGTTCAGTAAAGAAGGATTCTGGTTCACTGCAATCGTGTGTACCTCCATTATTCCTACTAACAATCGGTGTGCCGCCGTTACCGGCACTGGCATCACGAACTGTTAGGGACCTTGCCACCAGCACGCTAAACCTTCAACACCCAGGGCACCTCACCTACCACCTGGCCTGGTCCCTATACCTAGAGAGTGCCCCAGAAGATCCACGTGCCACCTCTCCATCACTGACTGCACACCTGCCAAGCGTCTACTACAAACTGTGACTACCAAGAGCAACCCTCGGTCTAGCTACTGACCCCCGTGACCTCACACTCGCTCACCCTGAAGGTCTGGCATACTGCATTATCGCTTGGGTTCAAATTATAGCACCCCCAACAGATACCCCCCCCCCCCCCAACGATCTGTCTTCTGTCTGCTTAGCACCCCCCCCACACACACACACATATTTGCATACATATTATATTCTGTGCTATCCAGAATACAGCACCACATACCTCTTACATCCAGTAACTTCTCTGATGCAGACCTTCTCTTTCCTTATCTTCTTCTTTCAGAACAGACCGCCATGATGATTTTTCACCCATCTCTTGTCTCTGTAGTTTGACAAAAGACATCTTAGGTTCCTACTTTTCCATTATCCTCCTACCTTCTTCTTAACAACTCACCTGCCACCTTCAATAATAATAATAATAATAATAATAATAATAATAATGTGCACTAATTCAAAAGTGCTCCCGTTCTGTGTGCCAGTGCAAAAAAACTCCCTCAGTGCCGCCAGTTGAGCTCATGTCCCCATAATGTGTGCAAGTATAAAATACCCCTATATAATGCCCCTAGTAAATGCCCACATAATGCTCCTCTCCTCTTCCCCATAGTGCCCACATAATGTGCCAGTATAAGATTCCCCCATTGTGTCCCCCATAGTGTCCCGCAGAATCTGCCAGTATTAAATGCCCCTTCTTAGTGCCCCCATATTGTGCCTATATAATATACCCCCATAGTATTCTTCTCCCCTCCAACACCATAGTGTTCCCATAATGTGCCAGCAATGCCCCCAGTAGATTCCCCCATAGTGTCCCCCATGTGCCAGTAGATGCCACCATAGTGTCTCCAATGTGCCAGCAATGCCCCCATAGTGTCTCCAATGTGCCAGCCATGCCCCCATAGTGTCCCCCATGTGCAAGCCATGCCCCCATAGTGACCCCCATGTGCCGGCAAAGCCCCTATATTGTCTCCCATGTGCCAGCAATGCCCCCATAGTGTCCCCCATGTGCCAGCCATTGCCCCATAGTGTCCCCCATGTGCCAGCAATAATGCCCCAAAGTGTCCCCTTTATGCCAGCAATGACCCCCCAGCGCAGCCCAGCCCAGTGCCTCACAAAAAACAAAACAAAAAAAAACCACATACTTACCTCCATGGCAGCGATGCGATGCAGGCCTCTTCTGTCCTGTGTCCCGAGCAGCACGGCTCAGGCGGCAAGATGACGTCATCGCGCCGCCTGCACCGGCCTCTGATAGGCTGCTGGCCTTATGCCGGCAGCCTATGAGAGGAACAGGGAAGGGAGACGCTTCTCCCTTGCCCTGCTGCAGTGTTTATCTGTATCGCGATACAGATGAATGTAGGGAGATGAGTGCTTCCATAATGCATGCGCTCATCTCCTAGTGGTGTCACCCAGGGGCATAGCTAGAAATGACTAGGCCCCATAGCAAATTTTTTTATGCCCCCCCTCCCCATAGCTACATTTTTTTATGCCCCCCCCTCCCCCCGCCCGGATTTCCCACCCCCACATACCTATCGGACCTCCCACCCCTTCCAGAGCTTCCACCCAAACACCCCTCCAGGACCTACTATCCCAACATCCCCACACCCCTCCCTAGATCCCCCCAAAGTGTCATCCACACATCCCCCTAAGAGTCATCCACACATTCCCCCATCAGTATCATCCACACACCCCCCCCCCATCAGTGTCATCCACACATCCCCCCATCAATATTAGGTATTCCTATACAGCAGAAGTATGATTAAATAAAAAAATAAATGTGTAATTACTATATATATATAGTAATTACACATTTATTTTGTGTCATACATTTTTTTTTTTTACAACTACTGAAAACTTTTTTATATAAAATTATACTTCTGCTGCATAAAAATACCTAATACCTGATAAACTACTATGAGGTTTTTCTAGCACAGTTTACCAGCTCCAAAGCTCAGTGGTTTGTGTTCTTGCCTCTGATGTAAAAGGTTGTGAGTTCGGATCCTGGTGGCAACCTTTCAGAAATAGAGGCTAAATTAGATTCAAATACATTGGGTGTCTCCAAGTATACTGACAATGCTTGGGGATACCCCCTTCATGTTCATAGCACTGACTCCATATATGGACACATCCAGGGGCGTAGCTAACGGCTCATGGGCCCTGGTGCAAGAGTTCAGCTTGGGCCCCCTTCCCTCAGTGCTTTGTGTGTCGTCTTATGCGGGACAAGTGTCTTTGGGCCCCCTCAGGCTCCTGGGCCCGGTAGCGACTGCTACCTCTGCACCCAGCTGTTGTGAAACTACAAATCCCAGCCTACTCCTTTCACTTCTGTGGGAGTTCAGAGAACAACCAAGCAAAAGTGCATGATGGGAGATGTAGTTTCACAACACCTGGAGTGCCCAAGGTTGCTGATCCCTGCCCTATAGCTACGCCCATGGACACAACCATATATGGAGTCAGAGCTGGGACTCCTAAGCCGGGATTCCCTGTAAAGCCCAGGCAAGTGCAGTGAATAAATTATCTTCTGCAGGTGTTCTGCCAGATTTCTATACCCTGACGCGGCCGCACCGGAAGTGATGTCTAGTTATACAAATCTGGCAGAACACCTCCATAGAAATTACTTCGCGCATGCGCACTTAGGGGTATAGAGATTTTGCAGCACAAAGTGTTGTATCAGATCTCCCTACCCCTGAGTGCACACGCGCGCACAACAAATCATCAATTGCACTTCATCCTTATGGCAGAGTATTACGCGCTCAGCTCTGCCGTAAGGACGAAGTGCAACTGATAATCTCTATACCCCCAAGTGCGCACACGCGGTGCGCGAAGTACTTTTATGGGAGCGCTGCAATGATTGTTTGGTAACACAGTGGATGTGCGCTTCCGCGGCGCTGTGCACACCCTTTACCAGCTGATTGATGCGCGGCCGCCTCACTTCCGGTGCGGCCCCGTCACTTCCGGGATAGATTTTTGTCCGGGTATAGAAATCTGGCAGAACACCGGCAATGGTGTCACCCCATCAGTGGTGTCACCCGGTGTGGCCCGCACCCACCGCACCCCCCTCACAATGCCACTGATAGGAACCATGGTTATTGAGAACAGTAAGATCAGTTTGTCTGCACTGCGTCAGGGAGGGCTGACCCATGTGCCCTGCATGGGGCACGTCTTCAATCTCGTTGTGAACTGACTCCTCAAGTCTTCCACTGAACTGCAAGAGCTGTCCAAAACAGTGTGCGTGCACTTTAGCCATTCTTACCACGCAAAACACGCCCTTCTTTAGCTGCAAGGGCAAAATGCTCATCCCCAACATCTTATATGCAATGTTTCCACCCACTACCTGTATGAGCAGAGGAAGGCAGTCATCGATTTCTTAATGCAGCAGACGGACAGGACTACTCCACGGTGTAACTTTCACGTTAGCCAGTGGCAGCTCATTCGTGACACGTGCTTTTTGCTCAGGCCCTTTGGAGCATGAACTAGTAGAGGAGGAGGATGAGAACATAAACACCCAGGAATTTTATACACAACTAGGTGGTTTATCTGCCCAAGCGACAGGAAAGGAGCAGGAGGAGCATAAGTAGCTGGAGGGCGATGACGCAGTTGACCCCAACAGACCGTGGCAGTATGCAGTGGAGACGGAGGCCGGGAGGCCATCCAAGTCCCTTGCACTAATGGTCAGATGCATGCTGTCATGTTTATGTAGTGACAGCCGCATTGTCAGGATTCGGCAGAGGGATGACTACTGGCTATCCACGTTGTAAGACCCTCGCTACCTTTCAAAAATGGGGGCATTTTTTAGACCTTCTGGGACCCTCTGTGCTCACGCTCCATTGCTGTGACTTAGGGGGCTGGAGCAGCACTTTAAAAATAGTGTTGACCGTGAATATTCGAAAAAATTTTTGCGAATATCGACACTTCGCAAATTCGCGAATATTGCAAATATAGCACTATATATTCGCTATTTCGAATATTTTTTTTTTTTTTAAGTTGCTAATCCTTGTTGCTCTCTGGTTGTCTTCCCGCTTCCCAAAAGCTGTTCTTACCTGTCCGGAGGATTCCTGGCTCCCTGCCCCCTCCAGTCAATGCCTGTTGCCGCTTCTGCCGACTTCCCGTGTGCATGGGAACGCCTCCATGCTAAAATGTACTGTCAGATGCGAGGATCACGATCTTACAAATTTGACTAAGATGTAATCGCAATGTGATTAATATAACCTGAATTACTCGCAATGCAAATTCAACTTAGAGCTGGGTTCCTAATGGTTGTATTGCAAGAATATAACAAATATCATGAATTCACGAATATAGCATTATATTCTCAATCTTCGTTATATTCTAGCAAGCCAACCATTAGGAACCCAGCTCTAAATTGAATTCGCAATGCGAGTACATGTTCGCATTGCGAAATCAACTTAGAGCTGAGTTCCTAATGGTTGTTGCTAGAATATAACGAAGATTGAGAATATAGTGCTATATTCGTGAATTTGTGATATTCGTGATCTTCATAATATTCTAGCAATACAACCATTAGGAACTTAGCTCTAAGATCAATTCGCAATGCGAGTATATGTTCGCTTCGCGAATGAAACTTAGAGCTGGGTTACTAATGGTTGTTGCTAGAATATAACGAAGATTGAGAATATAGTGCTATATTCGTGATATTTGTTATATTCTAGCAATACAACCATTAGGAACCCAGCTTTAAGTTGAATTCGCAATGTGAGTATATGTTCGCATTGCGAATTAAACTTAGAGCTGAGTTCCTAATGGTTGTATTGCTAGAATATAAGGAAGATTGGGAATATAGTGCTATATTCGTGATATTCGTTATCTTCGTCAATTCTAACAATACAAGTTACAACCATTAGGAACTCAGCTCTAAGTTTAATTCGCAATGCAAATATAAATTCACGTAACATTTGCAATATATAGAATAATGACAAATATTCGATTTCGGCGAATATATGACGAATATTCAATCGAATATTCGCGAAATATCGCGAAATCGAATATGGCACCTCCCGCTCATCACTATTTAGAAACCACCCAGCAGAAGCGAGACATCCAACAGAACCTCAACCATAAGTTGGTAGTATACTCGGACTGCACCTCGTCACTCATGATCCAAGATTCGCTGGACTACTGAGCATGCAAACTTGAAGTGTGGCCGCAACTGACCGAGTTTGCCATGGGAATGCTTTCCTACCCAGCCAGTAATGTGGCATCACAGCGGAAGTTCAGTGCTGCAGGGGGCTCTCTGTCATGGGGATACTGCACCTGCTGCTAGCCCCCATCCCCACTCTACTATAGGGCCACTATTGTCTCTGTTTTTCAGTGTTGACATCACCATTTATTTTTCCGTTCTTATCTGTCAGAAGAACAGAAAAAAAAAAGGATTCTGTATTTTGAGCATCCGTAAGGCCTCTTTTACATGATCAATATTTGGTCAGTATTTTGCATCAGTATTTGTAAGCCGAAAGCAGGAGTGGGTCCAAAACACAAAAGAGATGCAAAAATTTCTATTACATTTTACCTCTGTTTCGGACCCACTCCTGATTTTGACCTACAATTACTGATCAAATATTGATACAAAATACTGACCATTCCTGACCATCTGAAAGTGAAATACATGATTCATTTTTTAGTAGTTTTCTATTTTTCTGATGGATCAGAACAATGGAAAAATAAACAGTGATGTGAACACAGCCTTACTGCCACTGCTACTGCCCCCTAAACTACCCCTGTGCTGAATATCTGACTGGGAAAATCTATTCATTGAATCCATCTGTTAGATTCTAGGGGAACAACAAATTCCCTTTTTTTGACGGTCAAGTACACCTGCGGCCTGCAGTGCTTACCTGGCAGTGAAAATAATTGAATTAGTTAGTCTTTCTGACACCGGCACTGCATATCTGACAGTCGCATAAAACCAGCAAATACTGCTGTTACATTGTCGGTTGACAAATTCCCATTTTTTTTTTTACTAGAAAGTACATTTTTTGGCCTGCGCTGCATTTCTGAAAGTCCAATAAAACCGTTAAATACTGCATTTAAATTTTTGGTTAAAAAAGGATACTTTTTGTGCTAGATATTACATTTGCAGCCTACGCTGCATTTCTGACAGTCCAATAAAACCGTTAAAACTGCATTTACATTGTTGGCAGAAAAAAACACACTTTTTGTGCTAGATAATACATTTGCGGCCTGCACTGCATTTCTGACAGTCCAATAAAACCGTTAAATGGCACATGGCACCTAAAATCCATGTCTGTTTGTTTAGGCAGGCAAAATCCATATTTTACAGTTTGCCTCTAGAGCCCTGCTGTGCGCCCATACAGCAGGCTACAAGCACATATAGGATGTTTCCTGAATGGGGAAAAAATAAGGATCATATACTGGGGTGCATTTTCTCCTTTAACCCCTTGTGAAAGTGAAAATGTGGGGTCTGCTAGTAATTTTTCATTTTCACAAATATGTGCTTTGAAATCCTTTAACAAGTGTTTCTGCCCTCTGTGAGACACCTGTTTGCTGAAAAGTACCCTTTTCACCACTAAAAATGTTGGTACGGGGGTGCTCTTTCCAAAATGGGGTAACTTCTTGGGGTTTTTTCATTTCTGGGGACCTCAGGAATTATTCAAATTAGACATGACACCTAAAATCCATGTATGTTTTTTCAGGCCTTCAAAATCCATATTTTGCAGTTTGCCTCAAGAGCCCTGCTGTGCGCCCATATAGCAGGCTACAAGCACATTTGGGGTGTTGCCATATTCAGGAGGAAATGGTTAACACAATGCGGGGTGCATTTTCCTGTTACCTCTTGTGAAAGTGAAAATGTGGGTGTAAAGCAATTTTTTCTGGAATAAATATTCATTTTTTATTTTCACAGCCATGTGTTTCCTAATTCTGTGAAACGCCTGATGGGTCAAAGTGCTCACGACACACCTTGAAATACTCCTTGAGGGGTCTCGTTTCCGGAATGGGGTCACTTTTTTGGGGTTTCCACTGTCGGGGTATGTCAGGTTCTCTTTAAATACAAAATGGCGCCTAAGAACCATTATAGTAAAATCCATATGGCGCTGCTTTCCTTCTGACCACTGGCACATGCCCATAGAGCAGTTTACTAACACATATGGGGTATTTCTGTAAACTGCAGAATCAGAGTAATGCATATTGAGGTTTATTTTGCTGTTAACCCTTGCTGTGTTGCAAGAATAAAATGATTAACATAAAAATCTACCAAAAAAGTGAGATTTAGAAATGTCACCTCCATTTTCATTTCATTCTTTTGGAACACCTCAAGGGTTAACAAAGTTTGTAACATCAGTTTTGAATAATTTGAGGGGTGTAGTTTCTAAAATGGGGTCAATTATTGGGGGATATGATTAAGTAAGCCCCTCAAAATCATTTTATAACTGAATTGGTGCTTAAAAAAATGGTTTTGGAAATTTTGGTGAAAATTTGAAAATTGCTTCTAAAATTTGAAGCTCTCTAACATGCTAAAAAAAATGAAATGACATTTACACAAAGAGGCCAACATAAAATAGACATATGGGGAATGTTGATTGATAACTATTTTATGAGGTATTACTATCGGTCTTAAAAGTAGATTAAATTTGGGATTTTTTCATAAATAAAGGTGAAATATATTAACTCAAATTTATCACTGTCATGAAGTGCAATGTGTCACGAGAACACAATCTCAGAACGGCTTTTATAAGTTAAAGCTTTTATTAGAAGATAAAGTGACGCAGGTCAAATTTGGAAAAATCGGCCTGGGATTTAAGTGAAAAGTGTCTCGGATGTGAAGTGGTTAATATAGTAGATTTTACTTGCAGTCCTATGTATCACCACAGATAACACAGTGATAACTTTCTGAGTACAGGTAATGTAGTAGATGTTACCTGCAGTCCTATGTAACACCACAGATAACACAGTGATAATTCTCTGAGTACAGATAATGTAGTAAATGTCACCTACAGTCCTATTTATCACCATAGATAACACAGTGATAACTCTCCGAATACAGATAATATATTAGATTCTCCTGCAGTCCTATGTAACACCACGTATAACACAGTGATAACTCTGTGAGTACAGATAATATATTAGATGTCACCTGCAGTCTTATATATCATCACAGATAACACAGTGATAACTCTGTGAGTACAGATAATGTAGTATATGTCACCTGCAGTCTTATATATCATCACAGATAACACAGTGATAACTCTGTGAGTACAGATAATGTAGTAGATGTCACCTGCAGTCTTATATATCATCACAGATAACACAGTGATAACTCTGTGAGTACAGATAATGTGTGTAGGCCTCACCTTGGGTTGGGATGTCCGCCGCTGCGCAGTGGCGACTCTAGGAACAATATATAGGGGTCACATAAGATACCACAGTAAAAAATGGGAGGGGGGGCAGGTACAAATAATTTTCACCACTTAATAATAATCATACTACTGAAAAAAAATAAAGTATTGCGGTATGCAGAGATACCTTTTTATTGTACTATCCTAATACTTAAAAGACAAGATTTCAAGAGTTTTCCATTCCTCCTCGGTATTGCTTCAGACCTGAGAAAGAGAGAAACACTCTTAAAAACTTTTCTTTATAGTTTAAAGCAGTTTCAGAACTATAATAAAACAATTTACTTAAAAAAGAAGCTATTCAGTCATCTGCTGTGCTGTCTTCTGCGTGCATCTGCGGATTCTTTCCCCTCAATTCAGTCTCTCCTGTGAACTCCTGGGGGATCTGTAAACGACACTGTTATGGGTGATCTATGGATGACACTGTTATGGGGGATCTGTGGATGACACACTGTTATGGGGGATCTGTGGATGACTCACTGTTATGGGGGATCTGTGGATGACACACTGTTATGAGGGATCTGTGGATGACACACTGTTATGGGGGATCTGTGTATGACACACTGTTATGGGGGATCTGTGTATGACACACTGTTATGGGGGATCTGTGTATGACACACTGTTATGAAGGATCTGTGAATGACATATTGTTATGGGGAATCTGTATATGACACACTGTAATGGAGGATCTGTGGATGACACTGTTATGGGGGATCTCTGGATGTCACACTGTTATGGGGGATCTGTGGAGGATACACTGTTACGGGGGATCTGTGGATGACACACTGTTATGGGGGATCTTTGGATGACACACTGTTATGGGGGATCTGTGGATAACACACTGTTATGGGGGATCTGTGGATGACACACTGTTATGGGGGATTTGTGGATGACACACTGTTATGGGGGATCTGTGAACGACACTGATATGGGTGATCTGTGGATGACACTGTTATGGGGGATATGTGGATGACACACTGTTATGGAGGACCTGTTGATGACATACTGTTATGGGGGATCTGTGGAGGACACTTATGGGGGATCTGTGGAGGACACACTGTAATGGAGGATCTGTGGATGACACACTGTTATGGAGGATCTTTGGAGGACTCACTGTTATGGAGGATCTGTGGATGACACACTGTTATGGAGGATCTGTGGAGGACACACTGTAATGGAGGATCTGTGGATGATACTGTTATGGGGGATCTGTGGATGACACACTGTAATGGAGGACCTGTGGATGACACACTGTTATGGGGTATCTGTGGATGACACACTATTATGGAGGACCTGTAGATGACATACTGTTATGGGGGATCTGTGGAGGACACACTGTTATGGGGGATCTGTGGAGGACACACTGTAATGGAGGATCTGTGGATGACACTGTTATGGGGGATCTGTGAATGACACACTGTTATGGGGGATCTGTGGATGACACACTGTTATGGGGGTCTGTGGATGACACACTGTTATGAGGGATCTGTGGAGGACACACTGTTATGGGGGATCTGTGGAGGACATATGACTGAGGAGGGTTATATTACCCCTGACCCTGTATAATGTCTGATAGTAGCCTAGCCCAGTAGCCCTCCTCAGTTATTTTACCCCACATATACCCTACCCCTCCCTAACTATATACCCCCTGTAATTTACCCTGATACCCATCATATATATTATATAACTGAGGGGTATATAAGGGTAATACAGGGGACAACAGGGTAGCACTATGGGACAGGGGGTACATACTTCTTTTTTATATTTCAATATCCACTGTATGGTCCCGTCACTGGAGCAGCTTGGCAGTGAATTTGAATCGTTCCACAAATTTATAGCGCTCGTCTGTTAGCCAGGGAGAAGGAGCTCAAGTTCTCGCGAGAATCGCGAGAACTTGAGCTTCTAAACAGCCGGATCGTGCGCCATGGATTCACCGCTGAGGATCACGTCGGAAGAGGAAGCAGCAGCACCAGCGGCAGGGTAAGTAAAAGAATCATCCCTAGACATAGAGAAAATCTTGCGAGAACTTGAGCTCCTTCTCCCTGGCTAAGAGCCGAGCGCTATGATTGGCTGAGCTTTCAGCCAGGGAGAAATGAAGCCACTCCCCAGGCAAAAGAAAAGTCGCTGCCCCGTACAAAATTCCGCCTCATTTGCATATGAGGCGCCTGAAGAAACGGGGCGAATAATACACGATCAGGGGGTCATTTTAAAAAAATAAACATGGATTGTACATCAGTGGAGGGCTCCCAGCATGGTAGGGTAAGAATTACTATACCCTTATCTTGATGAATGGTCCTCTTTAAACTGGGGACTGGGGGAGAGGGTAATTACACTATATGATGGGAAAATGGTGCAGATAGAGACCAGGGGCAAAGTAGTGGGACTGGGGGAGGAATGGAAGAAGGGACTAGAACAGTTCAGAAGGAAAGGTGTAGGGTAAAAAATATACATAAACCTCTCAATTGTATGTATACTAATGCCAGAAGCCTGACTAATAAAACTGGTGAACTGGAATTAGTGACGTGTGAGGAGGACTGTGACATAGTGGGAATAACTGAGACATGGCTGGATGATAGCTATGACTGGGCAGTTAATGTACAGGGTTACAGTCTGTTTAGAAAGGATCGCCAATACCGGAGAGGGGGAGGGGTCTGCCTTTATGTAACGTCCTGTCTAAAGCCCACAGTCCGAGAAGATATAAGTGAGGGACATGAACATGTAGAGTCACTGTGGGTAGAGATACATGGAGCCAAAAACAATAATAAATTACTAATAGTTTACTCTAAACCACCTAATATACCAGAGTCCACAGAAAATCTATTACTAAACGAGATAGACGAGGCGGCAAATCAAAAAGAGGTGGTTATTATGGGGGACTTCAACTACCCAGATATAGATTGGGAAACTGAAAGCTGTACATCGCGTAAAGGAAATTATCATTTAGAAAAGTGTTTCTTTGGGGAGAAGCAAAAATACCAAACTTCAAAAAAGCTAAATTTAGCCAACTAAGTGAGGCCATAGGCCTAACTAACTGGGATAAAGACCTAAAAAATAAAAAATAAAAATACATCCACAAAATGGGATATTTTTAAAAGCATCCTAAAATCTAATTGTGAGAGGTACATACCTTATGGGAATAAAATGTTAAGGTAAAAGGAGAAACCAATGTGGATAAATAGAACTGTAAAGAAAGCAATAAATGCAAAAAGAAAGCATTTAAATCACTAAAACAGGAGGGTAGCGAGGATGCACTGAAAAACTATAAGGAAAAAAATTTAAGATTTGAAAAACCAAAGCGGCCAAACTAGAAACCGAGAGATTAATTGCGAAAGAGAGCAAAATTAACCCTAAAATGCTCTTCAATTATATAAATGGTAAAAAGTATAAATCTGAAGGTGTCGGCCCTTTACAGAGTGATGAGGAGGGAGTTGCAGAGAGCGATGAGGAGAAATCAAATCTATTAAATATTTTTTTCTGCACTGTATTCACTGAAAAAAATAAATTGTAAGATTAAATGCAGAATGTAAAAGTAAATTCCCCATTAAAAGGGCCCTGTCTAACCCCGGAAGAAGTACAGCGGCGTCCTAAAAAGATTAAAATAGACAAATCGCCAGGACCAGATGGCATACACCCCCGTATTCTACGAGAATTAAGTAATGTCATAGCCAGCCCCTTATTTCTGATATTTAAGGACTCTATACAGACAGGGAGTATTTCACAGGATTGGCGCATAGCAAATGTGGTGCCAATATTCAAAAAGGGTTCAAAAACAGAGCCCAGAAACTATAGGCCGGTAAGTTTAACATTCGTCGTGGGTAAACTGTTTAAAGTTTTTCTAAGAGATGCTATCTTGGAGCACCTCCATGAAAATAAGAAAATAATGCCATATCAGCATAGCTTCATGAGGGATCGGTCATGTCAAACGAATGTAATCAGTTTCTATGAGGAAGTAAGTGCTAGACTTGACAGTGACAAATCAATGGATGTCTTATATCTTCTCCAAAGTATTTGACACTGTACCGCATAGAAGATTAGGATATAAAATGAGGATGCTCGGACTGGGAGAAAATGTCTGTATGTGGGTAAGTAACTAACACAGTAATAGAAAACAGAGTGTGGTTATTAATGGTACACACTCAGATTGGGTCACTGCCACTATTGGGGTACCTCAGGGGTCAGTACTGGGCCCTATCCTCTTCAATATATTTATTAATAATCTTGTAGAAGACTTGCAAAGTAAAATATCAATTTCTGCAGATGATACTAAATTGTGTAAAGTAATTGACACAGACAATGATACAGTATACTGCTACAGATGGATCTGAATAGATTGGAGGGTTGGGCAGATAAGTGGCAGATGAGGTTTAACACTGACAAATGTAAGGTTATGCACATGGGAAGGAATGATGCAAGTCACCCGTAAATACTAAATGGTAAAACACTGGGTAACACTGACATGGAAAAGGCCTAGGAATTGTAGTGGACAGCAAGCTTAATTGTAGAAACCAGTGTCAGGCAGCTGCCAAAACCAATAAGATAATGGGTTGCATCAAAAGGGACATAGACGCCCGTGATGAGAACATAGTCCTACCACTTTACAAATCACTGGTCAGACCACACATGGAGTACTGTGTACAGTTCTGGGCTCCTGTGAACAAGGCAGACATAGCAGAGCCCAGGGGGGTTCAGAGGAGGGCAACTAAAGTAATAACTGGAATTAGGGAACAACAACACCCTGAAAGATTATCAAAATTAGGGTAATTCACTTTAGAAAAAAGACGACTGAGGGGAGATTTAATAACTGTGTATAAATATATCAGGGTTCAGTACAGAGATCTGTCCCATCATCTATTTATCCCCAGGACTGTGACTGTGACAAGGGGACATCCTCTGCGTCTGGAGGAAAGAAGGTTTGTACACAATCATAGAAAAGGATTCTTCACGGTAAGAGCAGTGAGACTATGGAACTCTCTGCCTGAGGAGGTGGTGATGGTGAGTACAATATAGGAATTCAAGAGGGGACTGGATTTATTTCTGGAGTGTAATAATATTACAGGCTATAGCTGCTAGAGATGGGTGGTTGATCCAGGGAGTTATTCTGATTGCCTGATTGACGCCGGGAAGGAATTTTTTTCCCCATAAGTGGGAAAAATAGGTTTTTACCTCACAAGGTTTTTTTGCCTTCCTCTGGATTAACTTACAGGATGACAGGCCAAACTGGATGAACAGATGTCTTTTTTCGGCCTTATATACTATGTTACTATAACTCTGGGAATTAGTGGAAACGGAGGGAATGCATCCACCAGATCTATAGACCAGTTGTGACTGAAGGCATCCACTGCCGCTTTAGGTGTACTGCCGAAAGGGATGTTACATTCTTTTCTGCCCAACTGAAGATTTGGTGGGACACTTTGTAGATGACTGTATCTCGTTCCCCCTGGTTCTGAATGAGCGCTACTGCTGTCGAGTTGTCTGAATGGACTAAGAGATGACGATCTTTTATATGACTTTGAGCTGTTCTTAGGATCTCCCATATTACTCTTAGTTCCTTGTAATTGGATGAAAGAGGTTTTATGGCATTGGACCAGGTCCTCTGAAACACTTGACCTGCATGGGCTCCCCAGGCTTTACTACAGACAGAAGGATCAATAGTGAAAGGTATTTATGAAGGCATCCACGTCATCCTGGGCAGACTGGTGAGAACAGGACATTGCTATATGTGATATTTCAACTGATTGATTCCTTTATGTCAGATGGCATTATAGGTATTGCCAGTTTACAGTATGAAATGCAGCTGGCTGGAGGTCAGAGGTCATGGGACTGGCATATGATTGGCAGCTGGCATATGATTGGTCACTACTGGCACATGCACAGTTTGATTTGAATATCAACTGCCCTTTTCCGGAGATTCTGCAGAAACTGCTGATTTCCTGACCGAGCGAGGAGCGTTTGTTGAGCCCCACAGGCACCTTTACAGGTTTCTACCCCATTCTGCTGGACGTCTATCAGTAAGTGCTGCTCTATATACTGTACATCACACACTACACACAGGACAGTGTACTCCCATCATCTGTACTGAGCAGGACCATTCATGGTTGGATCTCATAGTACATAGCGTTCTCCTCCTCTACACTCTGTAATGTATATTCTAATGGGATTGTTTCTTCTTCATATAATCATCTCAGATAATGGAACCTAAGTCCAGAGAATTAGGAGATAGTGAATTGTAGTGACCTCCAGTTAGGATGTTGGGGGTAATAGCACTAAACCTCTTTGTCCTGTAGTCTTCTCTATGGAATTAGAGCCAGTTATAAGAAAATATTAGGATATGGAAGGACACAGTAAATGGGAACTTGCTGGGGTTAGATTGCTGCTGGAAATGGGGGAATACACAGATCTCAGCTCCGTTCAGCATGAGATGTGGGATCAGACAAGTAAATGTCTTCTGAATTTACAACAGGCGACTTCAGTAAAGCATTGCTAGGTCAGGAGAGCACGGTATGAGATATGTGTAGTAGAGTTAGCACACACATGGTTAATGAGATGCGTATGATGAGTTAAGAGTTTGAGTGCTAACTCTGCTACATCCATAGGTTTATTGGTGCTATAGGAATGAGGCCACATATAGCGGTTTTATTGCACCATATAGTGGTGAACAAGACCAAAATGTTGCAAATACACAAAATTGTGCAATTGTAACATGTTTTTTAAACGTTAAACCAAAATTGAATTAATATCACTAGGTCTGGAGAGAACTTAAAGGGATATGACATTTTAAGCTAATAGATCCTATCTGCTGTAAATAAATGTTTTACAAATTGTCTAAGTATTTTTTGTATCAATTCCTCACGGATTCAAGAGCAGTTATTCAAGAGGAACCTTTACCATTTCCTGCCAAGTGTTAAAATTAGTCCTGGTTATGTTATGACCTACTGGAAATAAACCCTGAAGGTTCAACCCGATTCACAAGAGCTTTAGAGAAAAATGGCCCTCTGCCACCTTAAAAGCAGCTTCCTACTGTCCATTAGATTGTATGTAGGAATGAATGTCATAGCTTATAGTTTCTGGTAAATTCTTAAATACACAAGGGGCTCATAACTGACTCCTATATCTGTACCTTCTACATCAGAAATCCATGAGGACTTGATGTAGAAAATATATTAGAAAGTTCACATGGAGATACGGTATTTTGGTCAGTATTTAGTATCAGTATGTGTAAGCCAAAATCAGGAGCGGGTCCACAACATGGAACGGGATCTATCCATTCTTCTTTTTTTTTTTGTCTCTTCCATTCTTGGTTTTGGCTTATAAATACTGATGCAAAATACTGACTGTGTGAACGTGGCCTTAAACTGCTATTTGTCCTATATAACATATTAATATCACTGTATTTAACTCTTTTATGTCGTGATAAATTTCATTCAACTTGTATGTAGATGGACAGTGACAACAGCATGGACTCCTTTGAGGAGGTCGAGGTAATTGCCATGTTGCCATGTTTGTGTTGACTTTCATTTCTCCTATAGATACAAATAAAGAGTTAGTATATTAAGGTGTGGAAATGTTATTTTTATATAAAACCTTGTAAAAGTTGTTCTACTGGACTTAGCCCCTTCCCACCTCCGCCGTACATGTATAGCAAAAGTCAGAACTTTAAATATGGCGCCATCCCGCGAGCACAGCGGGCACCTTAGCCACTGGGTTTCTACTGTTTCAAATAGCAGACACCATGAAGCCAAGTTTGTGATATGAAAAATTAAACCAAAAAATAATTAATACCATTGTGTTTGGAGAATTCTTAAAGGAATATTACATTTTTAGGAGATAGAAGTTATCTTTTGTACAATAAACTTTTTACAAATTTTCTGTGTATTATTGTATCAATTTCTGATGGATTCAAGAGCAGTTATTTAAGAGGAACCTTTACTATTCCCTGCAAGGGGGTAAAATTAGTCCTGGTTATGTTATGACCTACTGGAAATAAACCCTGAAGGATCAACCCGATTCACAAGAGTTTTAGAGAAAAAGGGGCCCTCTGCCACCATAAAAACAGCTTCCTACTGTCCATTAGATTGTATGTAGGAATGAATGTCATAGCTTATAGTTTCTGGTAAATTCTTAAGAATACATAAAGGAAGTGCTGTATGATGATCTATTGGAGTGCAAGGGGCTCATAACTGACTCTTATACATGTACCTTCTATATCAGAAATCCATGAGGACTTGATGTAGAAAATATAGCAGAAAGATCACTTGGACATGTTTTTCTCTGTATTTTCTGTCAGTATTTTTAAGCCAAAATCAGGAGCAGCTCCAAAACACGGAGGAAGATATTTCCATTATCCTTTTCTTTGTATCTTCAATTATAGATACTGAGCAAATACTGACTTTGTGAAAGTGACCTTAAACTGCTATTTGGTCTATATAACATATTCATATCACAGTATTTAACTCTTTAACATCTTGTTACATTTCATTAAACTTGTATGTAGATGGAGAGCGACAACATCATGGATTCCTTTGAGGAGGACGAGGTAATTGACATGTTTGTGCTGATTTTCATTTCTCCTTTAGATGCAAATAAAAAACTATATTATGGTCTGAAAAAAAGGATTTTTCTCTTTAAAACCTTCCAGTCTTATCAATACTTTATTTATAAGGGGTTCTATGGGCTTAACTTCTTCTGAACCACCGCCGTACATATATAGCAAAAGTCAGGTCTTTAAATATGGCGCCATCCCATCAGCACAGCGGGCGCCTTAGCCACTGGGTTTGTACTGTTTCAAAACAGCAGACACCCTGAGGCAATGTCTGTGATCGGTGATAAGCCAATTGCAGACATTTATTCACTTAGGTGCTGTGGGCAATTGTGCTGCACTCCCGGGGCCTGAACAGCTCCCCCTTCATGGAGATTGGAGAACCTCGAACCTTAGGAGGCAAACCCATAAAACTGTGGCGGAGTGACATTTATTTCAAATTTTGCAATCTTTTATAAGCTTTCCAATACATCGTGTGTAATATTACAAGTACAACTTTTCCCAAAAAAACAAGCCCACATACAGCTATGTTAACAGAAATATATATAAAAAAGTTATGGCTTTAGGAAGGTAAGAAGTGAAAAATGAAAACACTAAAAAGCAAAAATTGTCCAGTCAAAAAATGTTTAAAGGGGTTATCTGAGATCAGACAAAATCTAAGCCCTCTGTAGCAATAACATCATTTTCGTAATATTTTACTTCAGCCGACAATTACTGGCCTTGGACGGCACCACTGCCACATGTGAACATACCTGTAAGCGTGTGCACACTGCCGCATTTACTGCTGCAACAATTCACCATTAAATCCTTGTTAAAAGTCTGAAGCTGTCATATTTCTGTCTCTGAATTACTTTAACAATTTCTATGGGGCAACACATGAATTAACCCCATCAATCTACACAGCAAAAAGGGTCAAATGGCACTAAGAGCAATGGAGGGTAGATTTCAAGTGGATTCCATAAAATACACTATAAAATCCACATAAAAAATCAGCCATAGGAATATACCCTTAAAGTTCTTGCCACGTGTGAACATACCCTTAGCCTCCCTATAAAACTCATTAAGGATGTAAAATTTAGATCATTGCTTAGAGAACTCACATTTGATAAACAATTAGGCAATAAAATTATGTTTTTTTATATAATTTATCGCTGAATACTAATATTTAGTGTTACTAAGTAGAATATGCTCTGTTCTAGGTCACTTATATGGAGGACATGAGAGAGATGCTGCGGATCTTTGAGGAAGAAGTAAGTGATATCAGCAGATATTCATATTTGTCCCATAAAAGTGTATATCTACAGACTATAGATGTTAGATTTTCATTTATCATAAAATTTACCAGTTTTAACAGGTTGCCTAGTGTCTCTGTGGATATCTCCACTGTACCCGAGATCTATATCTTATGGCAGTGGTCGTGGCAAAACTGTGACAAGCAACACATTTGGCTTTGGACATATCCTAAGGGCGTTGTCCTAGCCGTCCCCGGTATTCACCCTTTAACCCCTATACAGGGATCTGGACTTTCCTGCAGGGGAACTAACAGGTTGCTGCCTCCTGGAGTAGTCTCTTTGTGATGGACAGCTGATCCATGGAGTCAGATACATCGGTGCAGGGCGCCAAAGGGTTAGCAAAATCATAGGAAGAAAAAAATACAGAATGAGTATAAGGTCAGGGCAGGAAAAAATCAGGTCAGGCAGTGGAGGGTCAGAGTACGGTAAATGGGCAAAGGTTGGTATATTGGAACACAACAGGACAAAACACACCCAGCAGGATCTTAGTGAGCTAAAGAACTTAATGGCTAAGGCACCCTGTCATAGGGGAACATGCCTGAAGTATTCAAGGTTTGCCTGCCAGACCTGCCAGAAAGAAGGCAGCAGGAGGCAGGTTTTGTGCGGTCAGGTGAGGTATGAGACGTAGCAGCGGCTCGCAGCTGCTGCTGTAACCAGTTGGACATGTTGGAATTGCATCTGTCTACACCAACTTATTTTTTATGTACAATATTCAATTGTATTTTGACAGAGTAGAGAAGACGGACTGAATATGCTTCAATGCTACGTAAGTGATATTATAAATAGTTATTTTAAGCACTATATATATATATGTACATATTTATATTTGATATATGGACATCATAAATGGGAGCTAATCGCTGAGCCAAGCCTCCCTAGAGTCACCCATGATGCTGGGGAGGCTGGAGACCATCGAATCCTGTTATTGGCTGCCTCCCTTCCACCATCACTGGATGTCTTGATCCGAGTGACTGGGAGATAGAGCGGCGCCTGTTCTGGCATCAGAAGCGATGTGGTTGTAGGGGAGAGGGTAAGTATGACCAGTATGAGGGGCGCAGGCATTGGGGGGGCATTATAGGGGTGGATAACCCCTTTAAGACCCCATTTTTATATGCAGATAAACTCAGAAATAAGCCAATTATTATATTTTTCACTGTGGAAAAATATGAAAAAAGTCTCTCAGAAAATCTAATATATAATGTTATTTACAGTCTGTTTTATCTTTTTTCTGTCAATAAGGATGAAGACGGCAAGGAAGATTCTGAGGACGGGGTAAGAGCCTCGTTTTCTCTACATTGTAAAGTATTCCGGAAGAATGTAGGTAATAACAGTGAGAGAGGAGCTAATTGTTACCTGTTATATTGTAGCCCATCTTCATGAAGCTGGACGATGGCATAAGGATCTCCTTGGATGAAGTAAGTGATGTGAAATGCTGCATTAGGAATGAAAATTTGCCAATATTTTTATATATATTTGTATTCCGCCCTCCATTGTATTATAAGCTGGTTAAAAATGTATTTCCTACAATAATATCCTATAAAATAATCCATAGGATGAATAAGATTTATTTATTATGTATATGTTATTATGTTGAGAAGTTACATGCGGAGCAATCATTGTGCCGAGGTCAGTGTCAATATGGCTGTTACCTTGCACATAAACAATACATTATTTCAGTAGAAATGCATGAGGTAGATCTTCCAGTATTTAATCAGTTTAATTGTGTTTCTAGGAACATCTTTCACTAGAGTCATATACAGAAGATGACGAGGAAGGATATGATCCAGATGAAGAATCGGAAGATAATGAAGATGAAGGAGAAGAAAGTGATGAAGAGGAATATGAAGAAGGAGATGAAGAAGAGGATCAAGAAGAAAGTGAAGGAGAAGAAGATGAAAGTGAAGAAAGCGATGAGGAAGAAAGTGAAGTAGGAGATGAAGGAGACAGTGAAGATGGAGATGAAGACCAAGAAGTGGATGAAGAAACATCTTGCACCAGGTCCTGCCTTCCAGTAAGACAGATGATAAGAAGGGCAAGGACCAGGATTATATCCTTCATCCACAGAGTCATACATTTCATTTAACCCTTTTTTCTTTTTATAGGTAAGGTAAGTTTAGTTTAAAAGATAAAGGGTAATCTTAAAGCATTATTCAGTATATATTTAGTATGGACCAGAAGATGTTAAAAATAACAAAGGCAATACATACCTGATCCACCATCGCTGCCATCCCATCCCTTCTTCAGACCCCACTGCTCTGCATTTTCTTTCCCAGCTTCACACACCAGAAATACTAGGAAAGGCTTGGTCAGTCAATCGGAGAAAAAGGCGAGTCATTGGCCTAGCAGGTCATTCCTAGCATTTCTGGGATGTTACACTGGGATAGGACATACAAAGCAGTGAGTACCAGAACAGTGGCAGGGGATCGGTGCAGGTAAGGAATGATCCCTTGTTATTTTTAAAATCTTTAGAAAGAAATTAAGAAAATCTATCTTGACCTAGGTTTTACTTAATACATATCATACGTATTACATTTTATATAACACCTTTTCCCTTTTCTCAGGTAAGGTAAGGGCCCTTTCACACTTACGTTTGGAAGATCCGGTATAGAGTTCTGTCGTCGGGCTCTATGCCGGAAAGAAACACTTCAGTTACAGGTAATACAACAGCCTGCATCCGTTTGAACAGATCCGCTTGTATTAACTTTAACTGTTTTTTAACATTGCCAAAACGGATCCGTTTTGAACTCTATTGAAAGTCAATGGAGGACAGATCTGTTTTCTATTGTGGCAGATTGTGCCAGAGAAAACGGATCCGTCCCCATTGACTTGCATTGGGGGTCATGACGGATCCGTTTTGCTCCACATCTCAGGGCGGAAAAAATACCGCAGCATGCTGCAGTATTTTCTCCGTCCAAAAAATATTCAGTGACTGAACTGAGGACATCCTGATGCATACTGAACGGATTTCTCTCCATTCAGAATGCATGGGGATAATGCGGATCAGTATTCATCTGGCATAGAGCCCCGACGATGGAACTCTATGCCGGCTCTTCCAAACGCAAGTGTGAAAGGGCCCTTAGTTTAGTTGAAAATTTTCAAAAAACTTGGGTTTCTTGCATAGATTAAAAAAAGGTCAGAAGATGTTTAAAATAATAAAAATAAATCTACTTACCTCCACCAATCCACCTCCGCTGCCATTTCGCTGCAGTTTTGGTCCCCACTGCTCTGCGCTCCTTGTCCCTGCTCAACACCAGAAACTCTAGGGAATGCCAGCTCAGCCAATCACGGGGTGAGGCGGATCAACCCCAAGGACAGTGATTGGCTTAGCAGGACAAGAAGTGCAGAGCCGCAGGCACCAGGGAAGTGGCAGGGAATCAAAGTAGGTGAGTCTTTGTTATTTTTAACATCTTTAGATGTAGATAAAGAAAACAACATCTTGCACCAGGTCCTGCCTTCTAGTAAGTATTATGAGGCCAAAGACCTGGATTACTTTCTTTCATCTGCATATGATAGGTTTTATTTAATATAGTATTATATCTTATGACCATTTTTATTCTTTCATAGGTATGGTAGGTTTAGTTTAAAAAAAAAAAAAAAAAAAAATTATTTTTAATGTTGCTTTCTGAGCAGATTAATAACAGGGCCAGAAGATGATAAAATAGTGAAGAATCTTTACTTATGATCCATAACAGCTGCCATTCTGCCTCTGCTTTGGACCTGTTCTGTCCTGTGCCAGTTCCACACTAGAAATGCTAGGAAAGGCCTATTTAGCCAATTGGCAGTGTGGCCGTGGCAGTGTAGGTAAGTAATGATTCTTTGGTATTTTTAACATCTTCTGGCACAATTCTTTTGAAATCTCCCTAGAAACCACCTTAAAATAACTTGGGATATATATGTGTAAGATTTATGATAGATAAAAAATAGTAGAATAATAGTAGCTATAAAAATAAATAGGATTTAAGTATATTTAATACTTATTTAAATTATTAACCTAGATACATATATTCAGGAGACATTAAATAGACCTGCCCGAATCAATAAGGGCTCAACTAATCACTAGCAATTCTAACTGAGTCAGACACTAGATAGGAGAGGCAGAAGAGAGCAGAGAGGTGGACAGAGCACTGTTACTGGCCCGACCGCTAGATAATTGTATCCTCAATGTCTATTCAAGTATAACAAAATCTTTAATAAATCTTGTCAGGCTGGTTGTGACATAAAGCAGCTCACGCATTTCTGCTGCTCCACACAATACACAAATGCGTTATTAAAGGCAGTTAGAGCCTCGCTAAGGTGCAAACAAGTCACTGAAGAAATCTCATAATCATCATTTATGACAAGGGTTAAACAGTTAAACAGCTCCCTCTCTGGCGCTCCTGTTGGAGGTTATCATCATCTAGAAGGAGGGATAGTAACATCGAAATCTGTCTCTCCTATCTACTGCCTAATTCAGGGGGAATTGCTAGTGGTCACCGAGCTCTAGATTTTATTTTAATTTTCAATAAATTACAGTTCTAAAAGTTCATTCAGGCAAATCTATTTCTCAATAGTGAACAGTGGGGGTCATTTATCAAACCAGATACGTCAGGTTTGAGTCTAAAATTGTCACAAAACATCCCAGTTGGGACTTTTTGTGACATTTCTTTTACATTTTGGAGACACGCTATTTTTCAACATGGTCTACTTTAAGGGTACTTTCACACTTGTGGCATGGCTATCCGGCAGGCTGTTCCGGCGGGTGAACAGCCTGCCGGATCCGCCATGCCGCAAGTACCCGTGTGCTGCTTGCTCCGTCCCTATTGATTATAATGGGGCGGGGGGTGGAGCTAAGGCGCAGCTCGGCAGTGCATGGCAGAGATTGCCGGACTAAAAAGTCGAACCTTCATTACTTTTAGTCCTGCAATCTCCGGCCATGCACTGCCGAGCTGCACCGTAGCTCCGCCCCCACCACACTATAGTCAATGGGGACGAAGGGTAGCACATGGGTACTTGCGGCATGGCGGATCCGGCAGGCTATTCACCCGCCGGAACAGCCTGCCGGATAGCCATGCCGCTAGTGTGAAAGTACCCTAAGGCAGAAAAGTGACCTTGATTATGGCACATTTACCTTCTGAAACACTTGAAGTGTCACAAAAATGTCACAAAGAAGTTGCTTCCTACGCTAGGCAGCCCCCTGCCACTTTAAAGTGACATGAAAACGATCTCAAATGATAAATGACCCCAATGTGTTTATTCAGAAAAGATAAGAATAGAAAGATAGAAGATATTTTATAATTATAAGATAGAAATAAGGTAGATACATGACATAGATATAAGATAAATTAAAGGGGATGTCCATTTTTTTATATTGATGACCTATTATCAGGATAGGTCATCAGTATCAGATCAGCAGGGGGCGACTTCCAGCGACCGGGCGAGCGCTGCTTTCCTTTCAAACAACTGGTCGTCAGGGATGTCGGGAGTCGCTCCCCATCGATCTAATATTCATGAATTATCCTCAGGATAGGTCATTAGTATTAAAAAAGCAGAACAACCCCTTTAAATAAATATCATAAATAAATATAAAATAGATATAAAATATAGTAAAAAATAATACTTTTATGACAGATATCAGAGACCTCTAAGATTCACATACACATGACTGTATCTGTTTTACCATCCACAAATAGCAGATCCATAATATAAGGATACCATCCATGCTGTAGCCGCATTTTTTGTGTGACATCAATGAGTCCGTGGTCCATGTTTTGTGGTCAAGTGTGTGACATGTTATATCTTTTTGGAGAACGGACATACAGATGCAGAAAACACACCGGTCATCCATGTCCTTTCTGTATCCTTATGCCTACACACAAAAAACCGCATCCATATTTTGCAGATTTGCGGACCGCAAAGCGGATACGGTCGTGTGCATGAGGCCTAAGATTAATGTCATATAACATAAGCAGATGCAAGCTAGGCCTAGAATATTCAGTATTAGATAGAATATGATAAATTAACCTAGAAACAAAAAAAATAAAAAAACAAAAACATTATTTAGTAGTTCTAGTAGTATTATAATTGTAGCACATAGTATATATACATAGAAAAGAGTATAGGAAGATATATACATATTTAGTATATATTAGATACAAGTCTGAAATAAGATATGGGTTAGTTATAAGGTAAATATATAACATATAGTAGAAGGTACGGTACATAGGAAATATACGTTAGATATAAGATAAAATATATAAACTAGTTATAAAGCAGATTAATAACAGCTTATATTTCCTATATTATCTGCTTTATAACTTCTATATGGATAATAATACAGATATTAGATGAGATAGATTATATAGAAGATATAGTATAATACAGACTGTTATAGGTATATATGTGTGTCAGGGCCCCCATCCAGGGTCATCACTGCAGTGAACCAGGGATTAGCCGATCGCCAATTCTTGGGGTCAGGAAGGAATTTTTTCCCCCCACAGGGGGGTTATGTTTCGCCTTCGTCTGGTTCACACCTTATTATGCAGTAAATCTTAAATTGTCCTGGATGGGTAAATTAGTACAAATTCATTAATTGATAGGAATAAAAACTATTAGATTCTGTTTATCGTGTCCGTGTCTTCTTTTATGAAATCATTTGAACTCTTGGATAATAAATGATTTAGTAGTGTGGTCTCTTATTTTACACATTCAGCTGTAATAAAATTCCTGCTGCCACAGGATTAGCCACAAATCCACATAATGCAATATCAATGGAAAATCCTAAAGGAAGAGACATAACCTAAAGCCTAGTGGCTGTAATAAGAGATGACCTTACACTTCATCAGAGGAGATAGAAACCTATGAGGATAGATGGCCAATGGATGGTGTCTACTGGAGGCATCTGTGAAACACATAGAAATCCACTTTTACCAATATATGCCTTAAATTAGTGTTTATCGAGCATGCTCCGCACATTGTATAGCTCAGCCGAACACCCCGGGATTCTGAGTACACAGCTTAGGAGTCCCTGCTCTGACTCCATATTTAGCTATGTCCACATATGGAGTCAGTGCTGGGGGACAACCAGTGTATTTACATCTAATGTATTTCAGGAAAGTTTCTGCTGGGATTCAAACCCATGACCTTCCGCATTAGAGGCAAGGCACTTAACCACACATCCATAAGAGATGACAGCTGCCCCAGCACACTCAGCTCTACTACATCCATACACATGACAGCTGCCCAGCACACTCAGCTCTACTACATCCATACACATGAAAGCTGCACCAGCACACTCAGCTCTACTACATCCATACACATGACAGCTACCCCAGCACACTCAGCACTGCTATATCTCTATATATGATAGTTGCAGCAGCACATTCAGCTCTGCTTCATCCATACATATGACAGCTGCTTCAGCACACTCAGCTCTGCTATATCTCTATATATATGACAGCTGCCTCAGCACACTTAGCTCTGCTACATTTATACACATAACAACTGCCCCAACGCACTCAGCCCTGTTAAATCTATACACATGAAGTTGACCCAGCACACTCAGCACTGCTATATCTCTATATATGATAGCTGCCCCAGCACATTCAGCTCTGCTTCATCCATACATATGACAGCTGCTTCAGCACACTCAGCTCTGCTATATCTCTATATATATGACAGCTGCCTCAGCACACTTAGCTCTGCTACATTTATACACATAACAACTGCCCCAACGCACTCAGCCCTGTTAAATCTATACACATGACAGCTGCACAAGCACACTCAGCTTTGCTACATCCATACACATGACAGCTGCCCCTGCAGACTCAGCTCTGCTACATCCATACACATGACAGCTGGCCTAGCACACTCAGGTCTTCTACAACCATACATATGACAGCTGCCCCAGGACACTCAGCTTTGCTATATTTCTATATATGACAGATTCGCCAGCACAATCAGCTCTGCTATATCTCTATAAATGACAGCTGCCCCAGCAGACTCAGCTCGGCTACATCTATATACTTCACAGCTGCCCCATTACACTCAGTCTGCTATATCTCTATATATGAAAGCTGCGCTAGAACATATAGCTCTGCTATATCCCTATATATATGACAGCTGTCCCAGCACACTCAACTCTGTATTTCTCTATAAATGACAGCTGCCCCAGCACACGCAGCTCTGCAATATCTCTATATATGACAGCTGCCCAAGAATATTCAGCTCTGCTTCATCCATACACATGACAGCTGCCACAGCACACTCATCGTTGCTCTATCTCTATACATGATAGCTGCCCAAGAACACCCTGCTGTCCTAAATCTATATAAATCACAGCTGCCCAACTACACTCAGCTCTGCCATATCTCTATATATGACAGCTGCCACAGTACACTCAGCTCTGTTATATCTCTATATATGAGAGCTGCCTCAGCACACTCAGCTCTGCTATATATCTATATATGACAGCTGCCTCAGCACACTCAGCTCTGCAATATCTCTTTATATGACAGATGGCCCAGCAGACTCAGCTCTGCTACATCCATATACATGACAGCTACCCCAGAACACCCTGCTCTGCTACAGCTATATACATCACAGCCACCCCCACTACACTCAGCTCTGCTATATCTCTATATATGACAGCTAGTACAGCACACTGAGCACTGTTATATCTCTATATATGAAAGCTGTCCCAGCACATTTAGCCCTGCTACATCTCCATATATGATAGCAGCCCCAACACACTCAGAACTGCTATATCTCTATATATATATATGACAGCTGCCCCAGGAGACCCAGCTCTGCAACATCTATACTCATGACAGCTGCCCCAGCACATTTAATTCTGGTATTTCTCTATATATGAGAGCTGCGCCAGCGCACTCAGCTCTACTAAATCTATACACATGACAGCAGCCCCAGCACCATCAGCTCTGCTATATCTCTATATATTAGCTGCCCCAGCACACTCAGCACTGCTATATCTATACACATGACAGCTGCCCCAAGACACTCAGCTCTGCTATATCTCTATATATGACAGCTGCCTCAGCGCACTCAGCTCTACTAAATCTATACACATGACAGCAGGCCCAGCACCATCAGCTCTGCTATATCTCTATATATGATAGCTGCCCGAGCACACTCAGCACTGCTACATCTATACACATGACAGCTGCCCTAAGACACTGAGCTCTGCTATATCTCTATATATGACAGCTGCCTAAGCACTTAGCTCTGCTATATCTCTATATATGACACCTGTCACAGCACACTCAGCACTACTATATCCCTATATACAGTGGAGGAAATAATTATTTGACCCCTCACTGATTTTGTAAGTTTGTCCAATGACAAAGAAATGAAAAGTCTCAGAACAGTATCATTTCAATGGTAGGTTTATTGTAACAGTGGCAGATAGCACATCAAAAGGAAAATCGAAAAAATAACTTTAAATAAAAGATAGCAACTGATTTGCATTTCATTGAGTGAAATAAGTATTTGAACCCTCTAACAAAAAAAGACTTAATACTTGGTGGAAAAACCCTTGTTTGCAAGCACAGAGGTCAAACGTTTCTTGTAATTGATGACCAAGTTTGCGCACATTTTAGGAGGAATGTTGGTCCACTCCTCTTTGCAGATCATCTCTAAATCCCTAAGGTTTCGAGGCTGTCTCTGTGCAACTCTGAGCTTGAGCTCCCTCCATAGGTTTTCGATTGGATTAAGGTCCGGAGACTGACTAGGCCACTCCATGACCTTAATGTGCTTCTTCTTGAGCCACTCCTTTGTTGCCTTTGCTGTATGTTTTGGGTCATTGTCGTGCTAGAACACCCATCCACGACCCATTTTCAGTTTCCTGGCAGAGGGAAGGAGGTTGTCGCTCAGGATTTCACGATACATGGCTCCGTCCATTTTCCCGTTAATGCGAATAAGTTGTCCTGTGCCCTTAGCAGAAAAACACCCCCAAAGCAAAATGTTTCCACCCCCATGCTTGACGGTGGGGACGGTGTTTTGGGGTCATAGGCAGCATTTTTCTTCCTCCAAACACAGCGAGTTGAGTTAATGCCAAAGAGCTCTATTTTGGTCTCATCAGACCACAGCACCTTCTCCCAGTCACTCTCTGAATCATTCAGGTGTTCATTGGCAAACTTCAGACGGGCCTGCACATGTGCCTTCCTGAGCAGGGGGACCTTGCGAGCCCTGCAGGATTTTAATCCATTGCGGTGTAATGTGTTTCCAATGGTTTTCTTGGTGACTGTGGTCCCTGCTAATTTGAGGTCATTAACTAACTCCTCCCGTGTAGTTCTAGGATGCTTTTTCACCTTTCTCAGAACCATTGACACCCCACGAGGTGAGATCTTGCGTGGAGCCCCAGAGCGAGGTCGATTGATGGTCATTTTGTGCTCCTTCCATTTTCGAACAATCGCACCAACAGTTGTCACCTTCTCTCCCAGCTTCTTGCTAATGGTTTTGTTGCCCATTCCAGCCTTGTGCAGGTCTACAATTTTGTCTCTGACATCCTTGGACAGCTCTTTGGTCTTTCCCATGTTGGAGAGTTTGGAGTCTGCTTGATTGATTGATTCTGTGGACAGGTGTCTTTTATACAGGTGACTAGTTAAGACAGGTGTCCTTAATGAGGGTGACTAATTGAGTAGAAGTGTCTAACCACTCTGTGGGAGCCAGAACTCTTAATGGTTGGTAGGGGTTCAAATACTTATTTCACTCAATGAAATGCAAATCAGTTGCTATCTTTTATTTAAAGTTATTTTTTCGATTTTCCTTTTGATGTGCTATCTGCCACTGTTACAATAAACCTACCATTGAAATGATACTGTTCTGAGACTTTTCATTTCTTTGTCATTGGACAAACTTACAAAATCAGTGAGGGGTCAAATAATTATTTCCTCCACTGTATATGACAGCTGTCCCAGCACACTCAGCCCTACTACATCTATACGCATGACAGCTGCCCAAGCACACTCATCTTTGCTATATCTCTATACATGAAACATGCCCCAGCGCACCCAGCTCTGCTACATCTGTACACATGAAAGCTGCCCAAGCACACTCAGCTCTACTATATCTCTATATATGACAGCTGCTACTGCACACTCAGCTCTGAAATATCTCTATATTTGATAGCTGCCCCAGTATAATCAGCTTTGTTATATCTGTATATATGAAAACTGCCCCACCACAATCAGCTCTCCTATATCTCTATATATGACAGCTGCCCAGGGAACCACTCTTAGGAACTCCAGACTGGCTCCGCCTACAGTCTGGTCACATGGGCATGACATCATCAAAGATCCTTTAGCTGGTTAGCATCTATCATGTTTTTACATGAGCAAAGGTAAATGATTTTTTAATTATTTAACTGGGACTGTATTTTAGGGCTGAAGGGGGATATTATTTACATGGGAATGTATATTGGAAGTGACTGGGGAGAAGGTTGTGTTATTTACATGGGACTGTATGTTGAGTGTAGCTGTAGGAGGGACTAATGTTACTTACATGGGACTGTATGTTGGAGGGGACTGGGGCACAGTGATGTCATTTACATGGCAGTGTATGTTAATGGTGGCTGTAGGAGGGACTGATGTGATTTACATGGGACTGTATGTTGGAGGGGCTGGGGCATGGCAATGTTATTTACATGGGACTGCATGTTGTTGATGACAGCTGTGGGAGGGAGTGATGTTATTTACATGGGACTGTATGGTGGAGGGAGGAATATATGTATAGGAATATATGGGCACTGCAGGGGTTCTACAGATTTTAAAAACTGATGCTCTATCCTCTGGATAGATCATCAGCATGTGATCGGCTGGGAAGGCAGCGGCACTGCTGGAGCGAGCTTCCTTCTCACTGTTTACAGCGGGCAGAGTGACGTCACGTATCTCTGGCCTGGGCAGGGCTAAGCTCCATTCATGCGGACGGAGCTTAGCCGCTCCCAGGCCAGTGATACAAGTCGTGACGTCACTGGGCCTGCTGTAAACAGTGAGAAGGAAGCGCACTCCAGGCGCGCCGCTGCCTTCGCAAACAGCTGATCAGCGGGGGTGTCGGACCCCGGCCAATCACATGCTGATGCCAAAAAAAAAAAATCTTTGATGAACTCACCTTGCCCCTCACAAAATACCTTGGGGTGTCTTCTTTCTAAAATGGGGTCACATGTGGGGTATTTTTACTGCCCTGGCATTTTAGGGGCCCTAAAGCGTGAGAAGAAAAATGCGTAAAAATGCCCTCCTAAAAGGTACTCATTGGAATTGGGGCCCCTTTGTGCATCTTGGCTGCAAAAAAGTGTCACACATGTGGTATCGCCGTACTCAGGAGAAGTAGGGCAATGTGTTTTGGGGTGTATTTTTACATATACCCATACTGGGTGAGAGAAATATCTCTGTAAATTGACAACTTTGTATAAAAAAATGGAAAAAGTTGTCATTTACAGAGATATTTTTCACACCCAGTATGGGTATATGTAAAAATACACCCCAAAACACATTGCCCTACTTCTGCCGAGTACGGCGATACCACATGTGTGGCACTTTTTTGCAGCCAAGATGCGCAAAGGGGCCCTAAATCCAATGAGTACCTTTAGGATTTCACAGGACATTTCTACTCATTTGGATTCCAAACCGCTTCTCACGCTTTAAGGGCCCCTAAAATGCCAGGACAGTATAAATACCCCACATGTGACCCCATTTTAGAAAGTAGACACCCCAAGGTGTTCTGTGAGGGGTATAGTGAGTTCATGTAAAATTTTATTTTTTGTCACAAGTTAGTGGAATATGAGACTTTGTAAGAAAAAAGGAAAAAAAAAATCCATTTCCACTAACTTGTGACAAAAAATAAAAACTTCAATGAACTCACTATGCCCGTCAGCGAATACCTTAGGGTGTCTACTTTCCGGAATGGGGTCACTTGTGGGGTATTTTTATTGTCCCAGCATTTTAGGGGCCCCTAAAGCGTGAGAAGGAGTTTGGAATCCAAACGCGTAAAATTGCCCTGTGAAATCCTAAAGGTACTCATTGGTTTTAGGGCCCCTTTGCGCATCTTGGCTGCAAAAAAGTGTCACACATGTGGTATCGCCGTACTCAGGAGAAGTAGGGCAATGACTTTTGAGGTGTATTTTTATATATACCCATACTTTGTGTGAGAAATACCGCTGTAAACAACAACTTTAAAAAAAAATTTATACAAAGTTGTCAATTTACAGTGATATTTCTCTCACCCAACATGGGTATATGTAAAAATACACCGCAAAACACATTGCCCTACTTCTCCTGAGTACGGCGATACCACGTGTGACACTTTTTTGCAGCCAAGATGCGCAAAAGGGCCCTAATTCCAATGAGTACCTTTAGGATTTCACAGGGCATTTTTATGCATTTGGATTCTCACGATTTAGGGGCCCCTAAAATGCCAGGGCAGTAAAAATACCCCACAACTGACCCCATTTCGGAAAGTAGACACCCTAAGGTATTCGCTGATGGGCATAGTGAGTTCATGAAAGTTTTTATTTTTTGTCACAAGATTGCGGAAAATGAAATATTTTGAAAAAAAAAAAAAAAAAAAAAACATTTCCGCTAACTTATGACAAAAAATAAAAACTTCCATGAACTTACTATGCCCCTCAGTGAATACCTTAGGGTGTCTACTTTCCGAAATGGGGTCATTTATGGAGTGTTTCTACTGTCTGGGCATTGTAGTATGTCAGGAAACATGACAGGTGCTCAGAAAGTCAAAGTGCGGAAATTCACTTTTTTGCACCATAGTTTGTAAAAGCAATAACTTTTACCCAAACCAATAAATATACACTTATTGCATTTTTTTTTATCAAAGACATGTAGAACAATACATTTAGAGAAAAATTTGTAGAGAGATGTAGTTTTATTTGACAAATTTTCAAACAGAAAGTGAAAAATGTCAATTTTTTGCAAAAATTTCGGTAATTTTTGATTAATAGCAAAAAAAGTAAAAATGTCAGCAACAATGAAATAGCACCAAATGAAAGCTCTATTAGTGAGAAGAAAAGGAGGTAAAATTCATTTGGGTGGTAAGTTGCATGACGGAGCAATAAACGGTGAAAGTAGTGTAGTGCAGAATTGTAAAAAGTGGCCTGGTCATTACGGGTGTTTAAGCTAGGGGGGCTGAAGTGGTTAAGCTAAACGTCATTTCGGTGCATTGCCGGATCTGACGTTTAGCTTTCAGAATGGTTACCATGGAAGCCAGGACGCTACTGAACCATCGATGTGGTGGCCATCTTACCATCGATGTGGCGGCCGGGTGCTCCTCAATGACCTCACAGGGTCATTGCTATGTGATCCATGTGACGTAAGGACCCTGTGAAGTCATCGATGGTAAGTACGCTGCTGCCAACTGCTTTTCCATGGCAGCCGGGACTTCAGTAGCGTCCTGGCTGCCATGGTAACCTGAAAGCATATTAATGACTGATCAGTTTTCATATGCTTTCAGGTGTCTTCCGTTGTGAGGGATCCGGCGGACATTTCCGGCGACGGAAGTGCCTGCCTGATCCTCACAACGCATATGTGAAAGAGGCCTTAGGGCACACCCGGTGCTGAGAAGGGGTGGACAGCGGCTGAAAGAAGAACTTTTTATTTTCACTTACTGAACTTGTGCTGCTCCCGACCAGCCTGCGTGTGTCGGGCCCGTGCAGCGGCCCTCATCACTCAGCAACATAGGTCAGTCATGTGGGGTAACTGGCCAGTGGCTGGCGAGAGGCGCCACAAAGCAGGGACTGGTGAATGGTGAGCGAGTCACGTGACTGTGACTCACACAGCCAGACTGGCCACTGCAGTGCCTGCGGTGGTACATGGGTGGGGCTGGAAGCGGGCCCTTAATTTGTTTTGCCCGGGGGCCCTGAGGGTTCTCAGTCCGCCCCTGCATCACTTCCTGTTCATTCCTGATTGTGGTTATAGTAAACATGCTCTGTTCTCATGTTATAAATGATCAGGAACACTCAGTATAGAGGATTTCTGTTCATTTGTAATCGGGGCTGTAGAAAAAGACATTGAGAACTCTGGGTGTCGCTGAGAACTCTGTCCTCAATCTCTTTTTCCATTTTAAAAGGGAAATATCAGGGGTCGGTTTAGATCCCTAATATTTCCCCGAAGCCCCTAAATGTAAAGTAAAAAATTAGGGTTGCGGAAATTAACGGTGATGTAGATCACTTTCTTTTTATTCATAATTGGTGACACAGTAAACATGCTAGGTCCTCAATTTGTGCCTCACTCTGCTTCCTGACACGCTGTCACAGGAGGCTGAGCAGGCGATGCGGAGAGGAGAGCTCAACCTCCTGGGAAAGCACTGCAAGCTGTCTCTGCCCACACACCGCTCTGCCAATCTGTGACAGGAGGCTGAGCATTGTGGAGAGGAGAGACGTCGGCCACTCACTGCGCTCTCCTCCCGCAGCGCTCGACCAGCTGACACAGTTTCTCTCCTCCCTGCTGGGACACAGCACAGCGCCCAGCGGGGAGGAGAGAATACACGGATGCAACACTGTATCAGCCAGAAAATGAGACTTTCAGTATTATATCAAAAATGCCATTTTCGGCTGATATGTTTCAGCGGCCGATATATCGGAGCATCCCTAGTTTATTTTGTTTTCCTGTGTTGTAATTTACAAGGCTGACGAAAGTGGCAAGGGGGGGTCAGGAGGAGGCAGGGGAAAAGGGAAAGCAGGAGGGGGGGATCAGTGGGCCTCTGGGTGTTACTTGCCCACTAGGCCAAAAAAAAAACACAGCTAATTTGCCGAAGGAGGGATCTCCTCCAATGTGTCACATTGATCACAGCACCCCAATAGAACAGGTGATTCTGACACTAAATACTAAACCAGAAATATAAAAAACCTATCTAAGACATGCAACTTAATTGTCAGGAGCTTCACCACAACATGGACATCCTCCAAGCCACCATATCTTCTCCAGGGTTCCACCTCCCACCTCCGACACACCAAGATCTGCAAGAAATAATAGAAAATTAAAATCATTGTCCAGTGTAAACTACCGTATACATAATCGTCAGCAGAGTACGGTAGACCAGGGGGAGTCAAAGGGAAGCAGCACTTTTACATCAACATACCCAGGTTATACTCTACAAACCACGTGGTTTGAGGGATTCCAATGTATGGATTCACGTGAGTTCTCTCCTCTTCAGGAGTATTGATCTGTCTCCCCCCCTCCTGGGCATAGGGATATTATCAATTATACAGAATCTCAGGTGTTTAAGCTCAACAAAGTGTCTAGACACCGATAAATCCATTCTCTTTTGTCTAATTGAAAAGCGGTGGTTGTTGAATCGGGTTTTGAAATCAGTTGAAGTTTCCCCCACATATAATTTATGGCAAGGGCAGGTAAGTACATAGACAACATAATTACTGTCACACGTAAGGTGAAACTTTATTGGGAAGTTCATGCCCGTATCCGGATGTACAAAGGATCTCCCCTTAATAATATGTCGGCAGTTCACGCAATGGAGGCAGGGATAGCATCCTGTCCCTGTGCCCATTATTGTGGAATGTCTGCTAACAGTAGCAGGTACAACATCCGCCCTGACCAATCTGTCACGCAGGCTCTTTGACCTGCGATAAGACATTAGTGTTGGCATTTGGAACTCAGGGATTGTGCCATGGCATCCTTTTAATATTTTCCAATGACGTCTAGTTATCTGTGCAATTTCAGCACTTACGGTAAATCAGTGAATGTAGATATGAATGCAACCCTAGGTTTTCTTTCAGTCGCTTTGGAGTCATTTAATAACATTTTTCTATCAATCTTGGTTACTCTATCAATTTGAGTCATCAGCAAATCCCTAGGATAGCCACGTTCCAGAAATCTGCTGGTGAACTCCCCCAGGGTCTCTTTTAATGTACTGGGATCCGTTGTAACGCGCTTTGCCCTCATAAATTGTGAGTATGGGAGACTCCTGACCATGGATCTAGGATGGCTACTACTGTAAGCTAGAATAGTGTTCCTATCCGTAGGTTTTGTAAATACCCTTGTACTCAATTTGCCATCTCCAAATGCTACATTGGTATCCAGAAACTGCAATTCAATGCTTGAGTGTACCAATGTATATTGGAGTCTCTCATCAAAACTGTTGAGGTATACATGAAAATCAAGTAGTTGTTCTTCAGAACCTGCCCATATGAGGAAGACGTCGTTGATATAACGCCACCACTCCAGCACATGGCTGAAGTGGTGTAAATCATAGACGACGTCCTCCTCAAATACACGCATAAAAATGTTGGCATAAGTTGGGGCCACATGGGACCCCATCGCCACACCTTGTTTTTGCACATAATAGCCATCTCTAAAGAGGAAATAGCTATGATCTAGTACTATCCTAAGCATCGCCAAGATAAACCTGCTTGCTTCCGTTGTAAGTGTGGACATGTCCAGCATACGAGATACTGCCGCTATTCCCCTATTATGTTTAATGGAGGTGTATAATGAGGTTACATCAAACGATGCCAAAATAATGTTGCTTGTATTGGATATATCAACCTCTCCTAACTTCCTCAAGAAATCAGATGTGTCTACGATGTGTGATTTACTGCCTGTTGCAAAGGTGCGTAGTGTTTTACCAAGGAAAATTGATATGCGGCTAAAGATGGAGTCAGAGCCCGAGACAATTGGTCGACCAGGAGGGTCGATCAATGTCTTATGGATTTTTGGCAATATATATATTACGAGGGTTATAGAATGAAGAACTGTGAGAAACTCTCTCAGTTCATCATCTATGACTTCAGCTGCTACCGCATTAGTCAACTCACGTTTAATTACCTCTGCTATGCGAAATCGTGGATCAAAATCAATACATTCGTAAACATTATTGTCACCAAGCTGTCTCAATATCTCGTCTATATATTTCTCAGTATCCAACACGACCACAGCCCCACCCTTATCGGCTATTAATTTTAATTTTCTATTATTTCTTGCAGATTTTGGTGTGTCGGAGGTGGAAGCCTGGAGACGACATGGTGGCTTGGAGGATGTCCATGTTGTGGTGAAGCTCCTGCCAATTAACCACTTCAGCCCCCCTAGTCAGGGGCGTACATAGAAATCATTGGGCCCCATAGCAAGAATCTGAATTGGGCTCCCTAACTCCACCCACTACCCACCCCTGGACCAACCCACCACCTGCCTTGGCTCCACCCCTGCCACACACCCCCATTGTATTCCTACTGACGCAGAGAATGAAAGGCACAGGTCAGTTTCGCTGAAAAGGGAACACCGTAGGAACAAAACCCGTAAAATGGTGGAGGAATTGTGTTTTTTGTTTCCAATTCCACCCCATTTGTACTTTTTTGCCAGCTTCCCACTAAATTGTATGCCATCTTAAATGGTGGCAGTAAAAAGTACAACTTGTCCCGCAAAAAATAAGCCCTCATATGGATATGTGACCGTAAAAATAAAAAAAACATATGGCTCAAGGAAGATAGGGAAGAAAATGCAAAAATTAAAGAAATTCTGGTATTCTAACTGTTAAAGGGGTTATCCAACCCCTATTATACCCCCCAAAATGTATGGCCACTGCATGCAGGTAATACTTATGCCCGGGGGGCAGTCAATAGCAGGCCGCAAAGGAAATGAGCCTCCCTAGCATCACCCGTGATGCTAAGGAGGCTCGTTCCCATTGTGGCCCACTATTGACTGCCCCCCACATCTCTGGATGTTTTTATTCATGTGACGGGGGGGATGCAATGGTGGCCGTGTGGGCATCAGTGACGCGGCTGCCGGGAGCGGCATAAGTATTACTTGTATGAGGAGCCCTGGCATTTTGGGGGGCATTATAGGGATTAGATAACCCCTTTAACTCCTTGCTGCTGATGCTTAGTTTACTATGAGAAAAAATAACCATTTATCATGAATAATGACTTTCGAGTATAAGTTGATATTGCTGTCATAACGTGTAAGAAATAAAAGCGTGAACATCATACGTTATACAGAAAAATATGATCTATTACACGTTACACACCAATAATGTTGGTAAACCTTGCACACACCAGTAACTCCACCATATAGTGCTTCTCCCATACACTATGCACAAATAATAACCTATTATGCTATACAGATAATCCTGTTTATACAATGTACACAGATAAAGCCACCATATCCTGTACACAGTGGGACAGGGCAGCTATTAACAATTTTTTGGCCCATTATTGCCACAGAGTCAGTGCCACTAGGCACTGTTAGGCTCTTTCACATGAGCGGATGCCGTGCGTGTCATACACAGAGTGAATGACAGCCAAGCTCACACTGGACAGCAGAGACACGGAGCATTAACATGATTGATAACGCTATGTGCCTATCTGTGATCTTTTTACTACGAAATCACGGTGAGATAAAGTTGTCACTGTGATTTTGTAGTAAAAAGATCACAGATAGGCACATAACGTTATCAATCATGTTAATGCTCCGTGTCTCTGCTGTCCGGAGGCTGCTTGGCTGTCATTCACGCTGCGGATTACCCGCACGGCATCGGCTCGTGAGAAAGAGCCCTTAGAGGAGGCAGATGTCAGGGACACGGCAGTGGGTGGGAGATCAGAAGCTGCTAGAGGCTCTATGAGGGGAGTGAACATAAAAGGGTACTTTCACACTAGTGTTAGTGTGATCCGGCAGGCAGTTCCGTTGTCGGAGCTGTCAGCCGGATCCGCCGTTCAATGTGACAACTGACAGCATCTGGGGGCGGATCCGTCTACAAATGCATTGTAAGAACGGATCCGTCCCTCCGCTTGTCATGCGGATGGACGGATCCGTCTTGCAGTCTTTTTTACAGTTTTCCCGGTCTGCGCATGCGTAGACCGGAAGGACGGATCCGTCCTTCAGTTGTTTCACAATGCTGGATCCGGCACTAATACAAGTCAATGGGAATTAGTGCCGGATCCGGCATTCCGGCGACTGATCAAGCATTTTGGACGGACATAATACCGCAGCATGCTGCGGTATTATATCCGGCCAAAACGCCTGACAGTGACTGAACTGAAGGCATACTGATGCAAACTGAACAGATTTCTATCCATTCAGATTGCATGGGAATATGCCTGATCAGTTCTTTTCCGGCATAGAGCCCTTTTGACGGAACTCTATGCCGGAAAAGAATAATGCAAGTGTGAAAGTACCCTAAGACAAAAGGTGATGGAGATCTGTTATTAGAGGAAGGATAGCAGCAGCTGGCATGGGCTCCCTTGTAGGAAAGGGGAAAGAAGCAGGTGGCATGGACTGTGTTAGATCAGGGGGCAGAAGTTGCCAAGGACTTTGTGCTAAGGGATTGGGCACATCAAGTCCAATAGGTGATAGGGGCTCAGTTACTGGATGATGGACAGAACCAGAATGGAGTAGTGATGATCGAATATGCCCATATTCGAATTCGCGATATTTCGCGAATATTTCGTAAAATATTCGCGATATATTCGCAAATTCGAATATTCGTATTCGTCATCATTTAATCGCCATTTTTTTTAAATAAAATCGCATAATGCGTATGATCATGCGCATATTGCGCAAGATCATTGTTACTGGCAGGCAAAGGCAGTATTCGTACAAAATCGATTACATCATATTTACCTAGTGTAATAAAATATACCATCTAGTACATGTTATCTGCTTTTCAATCTTTATTTACCATGTATTAAATAATCGCTAATATTGCGCATGCGCATTGCGATCAATATTATTTTGAAGACTCGACCGGCATCATCATTGTATGCAACGCGACGTGCAGTTGTCTGGCAGAGTTGCAGACAGAAAGAAGATGGTGGGCCGCACATTTAGCGATCGCGAAGAAAAACTACTTATAACTGTAAGTATCAACTTTTAGTCTTGTTCTTAATGTGAATGCATATTAAAACCTTTTATAGGCGCGTATGCGCGTATGCGATTATGTTAAATTTTTTTCGCATCGCATGACTAATTTTTTTTTTTTTAATGTCTTGATTTTTGTGGTGATTTTTTTTTTTGTGGCTTGGATTTTATGTATATAAAGCTGACAAGTAATTAATAACATGCATACTGTACATCCATCCACACAATAAACACCACACATATAGTCCGAAACACTATATACCACTTAACCACTTCAGCCCCCCTAGCTTAATCCCCCTTTATGACCAGACCACTTTTTAGAATTCCGCACTACGCTACTTTCACCGTTTATTGCTCCGTCATACAAATTACCACCCAAATGAATTTTACCCCCTTTTCGTATCACTAATACAGCTTTCATTTGGTGGTGATCAATGTGGATGAAAAAATCTCTAAAAAATGTGCAAAAAAAAAAAAAGAGGGGAAAGCTGTAAAACTGCGATCGCTAAGGGACCCTTAGGCCTCATTCACACGTCCGCAATTATGTTCCGCAAAATTTTGCGGAACGGAATGGTGGATACATTCAATTCCATATGGACAGGCTTTGTCCTGCTCAGATTCGAATTGCGGATCCGCATTTCCGTATCCGCAAAAATGTAGAACATGTCCTATACTTGTCCGCAATTGCGGACAAGAAAAGGCATTTTCTATATAGTTCTGGCAATGTGCGGATCCGCAAAATGCGGAAAGCACATTGCCGGTGTCCGTGTTTTGCGGATCCGCAGATCCGCAAAACACATACGTCTCGTCTGAGTGAGCCTAAAGGGGGTGATCAGTGACAAGGGGGTGACGGGGTGATCAGGGGGTGACATGGGTGATCAGGGGTTAATCAGTGACAGAGGGGTGGGGGTGGGGGGCTCTTGTGTGGTGATTGGTGCACATACTTTCATTTTCCTCTGGTGGTCCCAAGCAAAAGGGACCACCAGAGGAGGGTGTGGAGCTATATCAGACGCTGTTCACAGAACAGCGTCTGATATGCGTTTTAACAATCTGCAGCCTGCCAGCGACCGATCATTGCTAGCAGGCTGCAGATTAATTTCTCCTGCGGCGATTACAGCTGCGCACCGCGCAGGCGGTCCGGCGCGTCTTCTCGCCTCTAGCGAGAGGACGCGCCGGCGCTCCAGGAGGAAAAACCTCCCACCGGCAGGACGCGATTATGCGTCCGCCGGTCGGGAGGCGGTTAACCGCAAACACGGGTAATCTATAGATCCGAGTTTATATTGTCTGTCTGTCAAAATCTTTTTCGGCAGATCGCCAGTATTTGCTGGTTCATTTAGCATTACCCAGGGTGCACCACGGGGAGGCGTAACCAGCTGTACACCCCATAAAGTACCATCACTTAATAGACGGGTACAATATTCTAGGCACTATATAACGCACCAATACTGGGCATGAAGCTCCCGTTCCACCACATCCCAAAGATACTCTATTGGGTTGAGATCTGGTGACTTTGGGGACCATTTTAGTTCAGTGAACTCATTGTCATGTTCAAGAAACCAATTTGAAATGATTCGAGCTTTGTGACATGGTGCATTATCCTGCTGGAAGTAGCCATCAGAGGATGGGTACATGGTGGTCATGAAGGGATGGACATGGTCATAAACAATGCTCAGGTAGCCCGTGGCATTTAAACAATGCCCAATTGGCACTAAGGGGCCTAAAGTGTGCCCAGAAAACCTCCCCCACACCATTACACCACCACCACCAGCCTGCACAGTGGTAACAAGGCATGATGGATACATGTTCTCATTCTGTTTACGCCAAATTCGGACTCTACCATTTGAATGTCTCCTAATTATCAGATCAGGCAACATTTTTTCTAGTCTTCAACAGTCCAGTATCGGTGACCTCATGCAAATTGTAGCCTCTTTTTCCTATTTGTAGTGGAGATGAGTGGTACCCGGGGGGGACTTCTGCTGTTGTAGTCCATCCGCCTCAAGGTTGTGCGTGTTGTGGCTTCACAAATGCTTTGCTGCATACCCCGGTTGTAACGAGTGGTTATTTCAGTCAACGTTGCTCTTCTATCAGCTTGAATCAGTCGGCCCATTCTCCTCTGACCTCTAGCATCAACAAGGCATTTTCGCCCACAGGACTGCCGCATACTGGATGTTTTTCCCTTTTCACACCATTCTTTGTAAACCCTAGAAATGGTTGTGCGTGAAAATCCCAGTAACTGAGCAGATTGTGAAATACTCAGACCAGCCCGTCTGACACCAACAACCATGCCACACTCAAAATTGCTTAAATCACCTTTCTTTCCCATTCTGCCATTCAGTTTGGAGTTCAGGAGATTGTCTTGACCAGGACACAACCCTCAATGCATTGAAGCAGCTGCCATGTGATTGGTTGACTAGATAATTGCATTAATGAGAAATAGAACAGGTGTTCCTAATAATTCTTTAGGTGAGTGTATATTATATGCTTGTATCTTTTATCTTGCAGAGAATGGTAAAGAAGGGGTATGACCGTACCCGGCGGCATGCCTCAAAAAAAGAAATAGTTCGCAGCATACAACAAATGCTGAGAGAAAAATTCGGCCGCGAGCACTCTGAGGTGGTCGGACCTAAAAAGGCGAGACCCAGAATTCGTCAGAGAAATATCTGAAAGAGTCTGCCCCGGTAAGATGCTTACTGTAACATTACACAATGTGGATGAGAAATAATGTAATGTACAGTGATGTCTAGAATTATTCATACCCTTGTCTTATTATCACATAAAGTTACGTTTAATCCAAAATACAGCTATCATATATACAAAGACGTTATTCACACTAAAATTAATTATAAGCGATGTACAAAAGGCATTATTGTGGTCCCCCTTTCCATACCAAGGAGAGAAATTCCTGTTTAATTGCAAAAAAAAAAAATCTTGGTATCAACATAGGAAATAACATTAAAGTAATAGCAACATATATACAAAGAACAACTTCACATTAAACTGAAAAATTATAAATTAAACTATACCATACGCTAAGCTATAGATGAAATATAGAATGTATTTTAAGTATTATTTTTTGAAACTATTTACAAGTAATACTGGAAACCCTACCCTTACTATAAAAATAGCTAAAAGACGTTCTACTACCCTAATAATAAACGATGTACCCAAGGCATTATTTAAAAAATATATATATATATTTCCTTGTGTACTGTTTTTTTTTGAGTAAACGTAACTAATTTCACATAAAATTATGTTATTGTATGGTCTCTGATTATAATGCTTATTGATCAGGTTTCCACCATTAATTGTCTCTTGTCAAAGTTCTAAATTTTGGTGAAGACCAAGTCCGCCCCTGAATTTTGTCCTTGTAGTTGTTAATATGTCATAAGATAGACCTTTCTATCCCCCTTTCCATACCAAGGAGATAATTTCCCTGTTAATTGCAATAAAAAAGCTTCTGGGTATCGACATAGGGATTCCCTGTCAAAAAATACATAACTCCAGGGAGGCTGATAATTTTAACAAGGTTAAATTATTTAGTTATATTCGTTGATTTTCCTGTCTAAATCATTAACAATGTGTAATTACAGGCCAGCCTGTTCCAACAGTGCGCTCAACACCTGCGCACCGGGATATCCACGTGGTGGAGGTCTCTGAGGAGGAGGAGGAGGAGGCAGGCCCCCCCACCGCAATGGAGACGAGCGACACTGCTCCGCCAGATGTCGCCGAACATGTGGAGGTGGAGGAGGAAGGCGGTCCCTCTCAACCCCACACCTCACCGACGGCTGCCGCAATACCTCCGGCCGAGGTGACCGAGGAGGAGGAGGAGCAAGAGGTGGCCGCACAGACAGAGGAGGAGGAGGAGCTTGTGACCACCCCACAGCAGGAGGGTAAATATCTACAAAAATCTTTATAAAAATAACTAACAAACCTAATTCTACTTAATTCTACTATCAAAGGTAGTTTTGTAATCTTGGTTAGAATTTTCAAAGTAAAAAGTAAGGGTGGGGTTTGAGCAAGGAATGATGGGTGAATGATAAGGGACAGAGCGGCTAGTTTTAACTGGTCTCCCTGTGTCCCTGAGCCAACACCCTGCTGGGTAATGAATGGCAAAGGAAAACAGGGTAGGGAAAAAGGAACAGAAAACCAATACATATTACAGTACACATTTAAACAAATAAAAAAAGCCTTGATGGCGGTCAGGACACACAAAATGGAATTAAAGTGTAGCCAGAGTCCAGGTACACACACTAAACAGTCAATAATATTAATGTAATAGCAACATATATACAAACAACAACTTAACAGTAAACTGAAAAATTATATGGTAAACTCTACTAAACTCTAAACAATTCATGAAATATATGAATTTTTAAACTATTGTTTTATCAACTATTTACAAGTAATACTGGAAACGCTAGCCATATTACAAAACTAAATGTTAACATACGTACACAATAAGCCTAAATAAAATTATTTTAACACTAATCTAGTCACAAAAATCTTCAAAATATATAATTCTATTGAACACCATATAAAAATCTATTTACAAGTTAAAATGGAAACACTAGCCATACCATATAACTAAATGCTATCTTACATACCTAGACTATATTAACACTAACCCTAGTAATCATTTAAACGCTAATAAACAAAATAAATTAATATAAATTATTAAATTTTTGTAACATAAAGTATACTTAAAATATTTACAATTAACAAAAAAGGAATTACTAGCCATACTAAAAAAATAATTGATATAATATATACAAATACACTGTTCACACTAACCGTAATCACTAATTTAACCGAATAAAAGTATAACCTAATAAAAAAATATATATATAATCTTTTGGAATAAATCATATTTCATACATTTAAACAGTTAAAGGGGTTATCCGATTTATGGGAAAAAAAATTAAAACCTCATAAAACTCATCAGGACATACATATCAATTAGTTAAGCTTGATTTCTTCAGAGAAAACCCCATACTTACAGCTTTTCCTGGTTCTGTTATTGCTGTGTTTACATGCTGAAGTATATGCTGAGGGGGCGTGTAACAACAATGCCTGTGCTTTGCCTCATGAATATTTGTGGGTGTGAACAAGCTGACCTTCCAGTCACCCTGCTCTGCACATCCCAACTGTGCATAAAAAAAACCAGTCACATGATCATCTCCTAGCTCACACAGGCAGATCTTCCTGTTCCATTTCTATATCTGTATCTAAGCCATATCTGTATCTAAGCTTTATCCATGCTATATCTGTATCTAAGCCATATCTGTATCTAATCTTTATCCATGCTATATCTGTATCTAAGCCATATCTGTATCTAATCTGTATCTAAGCCACATCTGTATCTAAGCCACATCTGTATCTAAGCCATATCTGTATCTAAGCTTTATCCATGCTATATCTGTATCTAAGCCATATCTGTATCTAAGCTTCATCCATGCTATATCTGTATGTAAGCCATATTTGTATCTAATCTTTATCCATGCTATATTAGTATCTAAGCCATATCAGTATCTAAGCCATATCAGTATCTAAGCCATATCAGTATCTAAGCCATATCAGTATCTAAGCCATATCTGTATCTAAGCCATATCTGTATCTAAGCCATATCTGCATCTAACTATATCTGTATCTAAGCCATATCTGTATCCAAGCTTTATCCATGCTATATCTGTATCTAAGCCATATCTGTATCTGATCTTTATCCATGCTATATCTGTATCTAAGCCATATCTGTATCTAAGCAATATCTGTATCTAAGCTATATATTTATCTAACTATATCTGTATCTAAGCCATATCTGTATCTAAGCTTTATCCATACTATATCTGTATCTAAGCCATATTTATATCTATGCTTGAATCATGCTATATCTGTATCTACGCTATATCTGTATCTAAGCCATATCTGTGCTATATCTGTATCTAAGCTTTATCCATGCTATATCTGTATCTAAGCCATATCTGTATCTAAACCATATCCATGCTATAACTGTATCTAAACTATATGTGTATCTAAGCTCTATCTAAGCTATATCTGTATCTAACCAATATTCATATCTAAGCCATATCTGTATCAAAGCTTTATCTAAGCTATATCTGTATCTAAGCTATGTATGTATCGAAACAATGTCTGTATCTAAACTATATCTGTATCTAAGCTATGTATGTATCTAAGTTATATATGTATCTAAGCTATATATGTATCTGAGCTATATCTATATTAGATAGATATAGCTTATTTATATATATATATAACTTAGATACATATATATCTTAGGTACAGTTCAAGCTTAGATACAGTTATAGGTTTGATATGGATATAGATGAGATACAGATATAGCTTAGATACAGTTCAAGCTTAGATACAGATATAGCATAGATATAGCTATATCTATAAGACGGACATATATCTGTATCTAATCTATATCTGTATCGAAGCTATGTATGTATCTAAACAATGTCTGTATCTAAACTATATCTGTATCTAAGCTGCATATGTATCTAAGCTATGTATGTATCTAAACTATATCTGTATCTAAGCTGTATATGTATCTAAGCTATATATATCTAGGCTATAGCCATCTAAGTAATATCCATATTAGATATATATAGCTTAGTTATATATAAAACTTTGATACAGATATATCTGTATAGAAGCAGGTCCAGCTTATATACTGATATAGATTAGATATAGCAGAGCTCAGATACAGCTATACCTATATACTGGACAGTTATTTACTTGTGTCCTGGTGTGGTAGGTGTAATGTGTAACTGCTGAGGGGCCAGGGCTCTAACAACCATCCCCAGATGCCGGAGGGGAAGGGGTTAACTGGCTCATAGAACTGATGGGCGGGGCCAGACACATACCTGCTGCTGTGCGATTCTCTAGTAAGGCTTGCTTACTATCGCAGAGGCTGTGTAAGGAGAGAGAGGGGGGCGGGCACCAGAGGCTGTGTGAGGAGAGAGAGGGGGGCGGGCACCAGAGGCTGTGTGAGGAGAGAGAGGGGGACGGGCACCAGAGGCAGTGACGTTCCGTTTACAGAGCCCGGCCACTCCCTCAAGCAGGGAGAAGCTTGTCAACGGAACATCACAGCTGATGATGTCAGGAGTCACATGACCGCAATCTGAAGAGGATAAACAGTGCAAAATCACTACAGTAAGTGATTTAGAAAAAAGTTTATTAGGCTAGTATAAACGCAGTAGCAAACTTTTATTTAACTTGGATAAACCCTTTAACTATTAACACTAACAATACTACAAAACTGAATTCCATCAATGCCTACAACTGTGACTGATTATCTCTATTTTTATCTTTCACCATAGGGATAAATAATCTAATTAAAAAAATACAAGTGGTCATAAAAGACCAAAAAAAAAAAAGCGAGGCTTTCCGCCTCCAAATGCAAGAATTGGAGAAGAGGCACCGGCTCCTGGAGAGGCAGATTCAGCAGGATCTGCGCGAGGTCCTGGACCAATTGGAACATGTAAAGAAGCACCGTTAGCTTCTTTGTTTTATTCATTTTATATGTTGGGGCTGGGAGGGGATTGTTATTTTGTTTTATATATATATATTTCTAATTAAAAAACAAAAAAAAAAATCAGCTAGAGCATAGTCTGATTAAAATATTTTTTTGATTCCAAATTCAAAGTTTCTGTTCTTTTATTAAAGTATGTACTATATAACTTTGAATTAAGCAAGATTTAGTCCAGTTTGTGAATTATGCAGAGTCCAGTCAGAAAGTGTAATGTCATATATATATTAACAGTGCAGTATAATGCCTACACATAACTTAATCAGGACATTGCAGCTAATCAATTTTATTAGGTATACTTAAAGCAATACAAATTACATAAGTTTAATCCAAAAAAACAAAATGTAAGGCCCACACAGATAAATACACTAGTTGAGGACAGCAGCATTGTAAGATAACGGTGTAGTGTGAGGCCTCACGGATGACATACACTAGTTGAGGACAGCAGCAGTGTAAGATAACGTTTTAGTGTAAGGCCTCACGGATTACATACACTAGTGGAGGACAGCAGCAGTGTAAGATAATGTTTTAGTGTAAGGCCTCACGGATTACATACACTAGTGGAGGACAGCAGCAGTGTAAGATAACAGTGTATTGTGAGGCCTCACGGATTACATACACTAGTGGAGGACAGCAGCAGTGTAAGATAACGTTTTAGTGTAAGGCCTCACGGATTACATACACTAGTGGAGGACAGCAGCAGTGTAAGATAACGTTTTAGTGTAAGGCCTCACGGATTACATACACTAGTGGAGGACAGCAGCAGTGTAAGATAACGTTTAGTGTGAGGCCTCACGGATTACATACACTAGTT